>QUSF01000019.1:11163538-11182261 GCA_003676055.1 Chloebia gouldiae | reverse complement strand
TTTTCTTTTCTTTTCTTTTCTTTTCTTTTCTTTTCTTTTCTTTTTTTTCTTTTTTTTCACATTCATTTAAAAGAGAGAGTATGAGACTCCTTCAAAGCACAGTTCATCACTTCCTCACCCATGGCAGTGACAGGCTCTCCTGAGGAAACACATTCCATCATTTCCCATCAAACCTGACACCTCCAAATCTCATCTCTCTGTCACTTATTTTGCCCCAGCACTCACTCCACGATTCCTTGTGACAGAAGGATATTTCCCAGCCCTTTTCCCAGTGCAGTTCATGGAAAGCACAAGTGCTGCTGGCACTGGCATGTTTAGGAGCAGAGGAACAGCAGAGTCTTGTTGAAATCTGGCAGGGAGCCCCTCTCAGAGGAGAGTTTATAAAAGATATATAAGAGGAAAATTAAACCATTAAGTTTTCATGGAGTGTGGACTTAGGTGTTTAGAATTGTAAATTTTCTCCCCTTTTGCAAAATCCAAACAAGCTTAAAATTGTAAATTATTTGACCTACAAAGCTTTATATCATATATATTTAATCAGGATGAGAGAGGTGGTTCTCCACCTCTACTCTGCTCTTGTGAGACCCCAGCTGGAGCTCTGGGTCCAGCCCTGGAGTCCTCAGCTTGGGAGGGATTTGGAGCTCTGGAGAGATTCCAGAGGAGGCCATGGAGATGCTCCAGGGGCTGGGACAGGCTGGTAGAGCTGGGAGAGCTGGGAGAGCTCATCTGGAGAGGAGCAGCTCCAGGGAGAGCTCAGAGCCCTTCCAGGGCCTGAAGGGGCTCCAGGAGAGCTGGAGAGGGGCTGGGGACAAGGATGGAGGGACAGGACACAGGGAATTGATTTAAGCTGACAAGGAATAGATTTAGATGGGATTTTGGGTATTGAGAATTTTTCCCTGGGAGGGTGGGCAGGGCTGGGATGGAATTCCCAGATTCCCCTGGATCCCTGGCAGTGCCCAAGGCCAGGTTGGACACTGGAACTTGGAACAGCCTGGGACAGTGGGAGGTGTCCCTGCCATGGCAGGGGTGGCACTGGATGAGTTTTGAGGTCTTTTCCAATCCAATCCCATTCCATTCTCCTCTGGCAGGCACTGACAAGTGGAGAGGTGCAGAGAGTGTCTTCTGCTCTAATAAATTCCTCTGAATTCCCAAGCTGGGGACCTGAGCTGCAGTGGCATAACTCATTTAAAGCTGTCTCCCTGTGCTGTCTCCCTGTGTTTCCAGTGGAAAATGGAGTTTCCAGGATGTGCAGTTGGATTTCTGGACTGTCCATGGGAAGAGCAATTTGCAGATTACCTTCTCCCCGTGGGCACCCAGAGAATTAAATGTTTCTGCTATAGGAAACGGGGGAACTGGGATGTGATTCCTTCGAGGCAAAGGAAATGAGGAAAGAACAATTTGGGAGTAAATATTTGAGTTTTGGACCCAGTCCTATGCATGGTTTCATTTCATCATCAATCCAACAATTAACCAACCAACCCCTCAGTTATACACCACCTAACCAAACATCCAACCCCAGCACCAAGCCACACAACCAACTCCCCAAGCAACACCACAACAAATCCCCTTCTTCCCCCCCAAAAAAAAAAACCAAACAAAAATATAAACTATAGTTACAAACCATTGATGAACAAAACACCAACCCAACGTCCTTGCAGCCTATAAAAAGTGTGACACTGCAGATGTCAAGATGGTTGTTACACACACCCAAGGACAAAAGGTTTAGTCCTAACCTTACTGTTAGGTTTTGCTTTTCTGTGCCCCTGCTGAGGGAAGGGATGGGTCCCTCTCTCCCCAAGAACAGCCAGGGAAGGTCTCCCTGAAATGGGTTTTTAAAAAGCAAAACCCTTTCCTCGGTGACTCCTCATTAGCACTTTTTATCTTCCACAATAGTGCTAATTATGGTGAAAGGAAACTTTTCTTCAAGGGATACAGATCACACGTTAAGCACACAAAGATCATAAATAAAGCTCATGATCTAAAAAAAAGGGTTGAAAGTGTAATTCATCAGATATTGTCTGAATTCTTTCTCCTCAAGGACATTTAATGGTTTGTGGTTCTTTTAACAAATAGGGATATCCCTATTTAAAGAAAAAATGTGGGAAAAGAACCATGTTGGAATTTCAATTATGTTTTTACTCCAGTTACTAATTTTTTATATATATATGAATACATATCTAAATCTGTAAATAAATCTTACAAGGAAAAGGTTCTTCCCCCAGAGGGTGGTCAGGCACTGAACAGGGTCCTCAGGGCATTGATCACTGGATGTCCCTTCCAACCTCAATAATTCCATGATTTTTCTTTGCACAGAGAAGAATAAAAATTCCAGGTTGTGTTCTCGTGTTCTCCTCTGCTGACACAAACTGGACTGTGCCTATAATAAGCACAAGTTCTTGAGCTGAAAAACATCAACCAGCATTTCAGAATCCAGTTAATTATTAAACGACCCATGAAGATTTTGAATGCATGGCTGGCTTTGGTGATCTTATCTGATAGACTGATTTTCTGTCTTTAATTTCTACAGATAATTCCAATTTCTTCTCTTTTCTCAAAAAAATATCCTTGCAGCTGGATGAGAACATGTGTTTGGGTAAGGGGTGCTTTGGTGAGGCACAACAGAGGAATGAGAGCCCCAGAAATGTTAAAAGGAGGAAAAGAGAATTGTGGATATGTCTGGTTTCAGCACTAAAACAAGGTCAACTTCAATTATCATTAGAGGTTATTAAGAAAATGCTGTAGGCAAAGTAAACAGTGGCTGACACGCCAAGGAAAACCAGGTGTGTGATCAGATGGGCCTTACAACCAAACCAGGTTTTACTAAGGTTTAAAAACCCCACACTGCACATTATGTAGACATTTTCCCACTGTCCAAGCCCAGCTCCAAGGAACCAGCTCAGGTCTGTGGTTTCAGCTTTGGGCCTCTGGTGGCTTCCCGTATTTTTGTCACGGCACTTAGAGCAAAGTGATGACCCAGGGAAGATCTTCCTCCCACAGCTCCATCCGTGGGCCAGGATCCCAAAAAGCTGCTGCTGTCCCTGCATGTGCCATGTGCTGCCCCAATGGGGCAGAGCTCTTGTCCAAAAAGGACAGAATTCAATGCGCGTTAATTTTCCGTTTTTGTAACGAGCTTTTAGAATTCTGCGCAGAGCATAAAGGAAACGTTTCCAAAACAGAAATAATTTCCATGGCAGGCCTGGCTGGGGACTGACTGCCACTCTGGCAGGTGAGGAGCAGCCCTTGAGCACAGAATCAGCTCTGGAACTGGGACCCTTACCAGGGTGGCTGAGGAATGAAATCTCTAATGATGGAAGAAATGGGGTAACTGGATTGTACACAAACCCATTTGGGACACTTGAGAAAGGTTAAACCCTGGGATTGGTTGTCCAGGAAAGGAATTATTATTTCACAGAGTTCACAGGATCACTGGGTTGGAAGAGACCTTCGAGATCATCGAGTCCAACCCAGCCCCAACACCTCAGCTCAGCCCTGGCACCCAGTGCCACATCCAGGCTTTGTTAAACACACCCAGGGATGGGGACTCCACCACATCCCCGGGCAGCCATCCCAGAACTTTATCACCTTTCTGTGAAAAACTTTTTCTTAATATCCAACCTGTATTTTCCTTGGAGCAGCTCGAGGCTGTGAGCTCTGGTTCTGTCAGTGCTGCCTGGAGACAGAGCCCAACCCCAGCTGAGCACAGCCACCTCTCAGGAGCTGTGGGGAGTGACAAGGTCACCCCTGAGTCTCCTTTTCTCCAGGCTGAGCACCCCCAGCTCCCTCAGGGGGTCCTCACAGGGTTTGTGTTCCCAGCCCCTCTCCAGCCTCGCTGCCTCCTCTGGACACACTCGAGCATCCCAAGGTCCTTCCCAAACCAAGGGGACAGAACTTTTCGTTTAGAATTTCTTCACTAACTGGAGCCTGCCAAGGAGGGAATAAAGTGAAGCCAGCTCCTAAGGTGAAATGAGAACTGGCATGTGGTCAGAGTTAGAGCATTCTACTCCTCTTATTTTGAGGAGTTCACAGCCAAGTACCACTCCAAGCTACCCAAAGCCCTGCTGAAATCATCAAGTTCATTGGGAATAAAAAATGAGCTCCAAAGTCCCTCCTGGCAGCCTCACGTTAGTCAGGTATTTTAAGTGCTTGTTTTGATGCAAGGAATATTTTCAAAGGAAGTTATGGGAATGAAATACTCCTGGAGAGGAAGATGGGTTATTTTTTATTATAGCTACTAGAATTTACCAGTCCAAAAAAGCGATTTTTCATTTGTCCTTCAAGGCACCCTCATTCTCCTCAAGCAAATAGTAGTTATAAAGGGAACAGAGCTCCACCAGTTTCCTGAGCCTTAATCTGCTTTTCCCCTGCTTTTTATAATTAAAATGGACATTTTAGTGCTCTTTAAACACTGATCTTCCTTTTGATTGACCATTGATCCTAATGCCTAAATCCAAACCTGTTTTGCTGAGCTATATCTTGCTGTATATTGATAAATCTATACTTTTATGATCCGTTATCCAAAAGAAAACAAAATTTAATGTGATGCAAGGGTTGATGTTGGATTTTATTTCTATATAAATAACAGTGGAACTCAGGACAAGGCTCCCAACTCACCTGTGTGCTCTAATTTCACAATTGTGCACACACATCATTCTGATGGGTCCTGTGCTTGGTTTTTCTTTACAAGGAGATTTTCCCCCACCAAAGGAAAGACCAGGGAGGTCCCATTTCAAATATCCCTGGGAATGTTTGGGGGCCCTGACAATCATCCTTGTGTGGCCCAAAGAAGGATGGTGCCCTCTTGTACAGGGAGGATCTGGGAATGGTGGGGTTTTGTCTTCTTTCCTTTTGTGCTTCAACATCTCAGTGTGTCAAGTCTTACTCTTGGCAAGGAACAGTTTGTACACCACATTTTTGGTACATTTGTGCACGTTGTAAATACACTCAGACCAGCAGTTTGCAAAATTAAATCCATGAGTGGTAATAAAGAGTTCCTTCTCCTTTCTGAAACAAAAATTTGATTAAAATAACCAAAAATATAGTGGGTTTATGGATTATTTATAACTCATTAATAGCAGAAAAATAATTTCATTGCTTTCATGTGGAGGGCTGTGGCCTTTCTGGGATTCAATGAGATGCTTTGATGGGACAACAAGAAGGATATTTTGTGGAACGTCTAACTTGGCTCCTCCCAAACCCAAACCCAGATCCACTATGACATAATTTCAATTCACAGCAAACAAAAACCCCCAAGGGCAGCTGGAAGGGAATTTTCGCAGCCGTTGTTTCCCCAGGGACCACGGGCAGCACAAGAGGAGCTGTGATCCCAACCCCACTTTAATTGTCACCCTCTGCCACCCCTTCTGCACAGCTGGCTCCTTCCTGGGCACAGAGATGCCTTTGTCCCAGGAGGAACAACACAGAGTCATTTCATCACCCTGGCGTTTGGAGAATGCTCAGAATTGTTTTGGGAAGAGAAAACTTTTTCAGAGATTCTAGACAGGATTTTATTTTTTCCCCCCCTCGCAAGGACTTTAGTGATTTACAGAGCCTTTCAAGGAAAATCCTTGTGAGAGATGCAGAAGGAAAATGTTTTTAGACAAAAGGTTGGAAGAAAAACTCCTAAATCCAATAATTGCTGAGTTCACTCAAAGCTTAACATGGGAGCAGTGAGAGCAAACTTCTCTCTTTGTTTCAGAGCACTGGGTGCTTTAAGCATTTAGGGCTGATTCTCTCCAGAGGATAAAATCTCCCCAGTTTCTGTTCAAAATTCTAAAAGCATTATGAGCTTTAAAAGATTTTGGTGTTTTAACGGGCAAACACAAGCAGGAGAAATAGGAAGTGACTGTGATTTTATGATAATTGCATACAAAAAATAGGAAGTGACTGTGATTTTCTGGTAGTCTCATACTCTGGAACTGTTCACAAGATATTTAATGACAAGGAGCCATTACTGTTCCTTAGGGAATGCATCAGGATTTCAGTCCTGGAGAATTCAACAACCCAAGGAGGAATTAGTTCGTGCTCTCCCATGGAAATTATGATCTCTCCCTTCCCTCTCTCTCAGCTTTCAACACCCACCTTGAACCCCACAGTGTAAAAAAGTGCTGATCCACATCACAATTCTCGGAAAAAATAAGGAATTGTTGTTTCCCAGCAGGTTTGGGGAGACTTGATGCTGATACTTTTGGCTCATGCAGCAATTAACTAACTGTAAATAACACTCAGACTGTACAAAACCACATATCTGACTATGCCCATGATGTATCTGGAAGTAAAAAAATACACATTACCAGCATTTCACAAGAAACTAAATTATCAGTTCATTAATTCAGAGTAATCCTGAGGTTTAAGCACAGAAATGCTGCATCTCCTGCAGTGGAAGATCTTTCGTGACAGTGAATGTTACTCTGATAAAATAAATTTTAAAATCATCCTTAAAATAAATTAAGAATTCAGTGGCATAAATATCTGGCATGGAGCACCTGTAGCTATTTTAATTTTTAAAAATAATTGACTATTGAAATGCTTAAATGTATATTAAATGCTGCAAGTTCAACTGCATTGCAAGAGAACAAGACCAGGTTAATCCCTGAGCACTGGAGCTAAAATACAGGGATTTTACTCTAAAAGGTAATTTAGTATGTTCCTCTTTCACAGGGAGAGTTTGGAAGTCCAAATATTTTCTTGTCCAGGGCAGGTGTTGAGGAATAAAAAATAAAGCACTGGTTGATGGACATCCCACATCACCTGGCTGCTGGTGCATCCAGAAAATACTTGGAAACAGCACCCATGATCCAGAACAGAATTAGAACAGAACAAAATCCTGCATTTCACAGCTGCCAGGGAAAGCCTTTCCATCAGCACAGAGGGGAAAGGGTCACATGGGAGCTGCTGGAAAATTCAGTGTGTAAAAAGCAGCAGGGTCGGAGTATGATCAGCTCCCAAGGGGCAGGAAAAGCTTTTGTGTTTTCCCTGGACACTCTTTTGAAATAAATCAGGCTGCCAGCTTCAGCTCAGGAACAGGCCACATCATGCCTCACAGACCCAAATACAGGGCCATTACCAAAATTACATTTCTAAATTAAATTTTTTGACAGAAGGAACGGGTTTTCTTGGGTAGACAAAAGCTCCAGCCCCAAACCCACTGCACTCCAGGTGACCCTCTCTCCTCCACTGTGCCCCATGAGTGATTCCAGCACTGAAACCCAGACTTTCAACACTACCAACTTGCTGATATTATGGAACAGAATTAATGCATTTCTCCATTCATATGACTTGTTGCTGCTAAGTTATATTTTTCATCTGTTTGTTCGGTTTTCTCAGCCCGGTTTCAACTTTAGCATGGAAAATAACCTGAAATATCCCCAAAATCTGAACCTACAGCTGCCCCAAACCTTGCAGCAGGCTGTGAGTAAACCCAGAGGTGCTGGGTATAAGCACAGGGCCCTTTTTTTGAATACATTCATTGTGGCAAAACCCGTTCTGCTGGTTCATTGTATTATCACAAATGTTTTCGCTGACTGAACTCCTCGGATGACTCACACAGAGGCAATTGGGGCCCGGAATAAAACACTGTTGTAGCAGTTTTTCCACATAAAAGGCAAGTGTTTCAGGGCTCCTGCTTCAACAGGGGTTGCTTTTTTAATGTATATAATCCACATTCAACCTCATCTCTGCTCCAAGTTGATGAATAACCAGCAAGGATCATCTCCCTCTGGAACAGCCTCGAGAAAGGAGGTGCAAACCTAGACAGGCCATCTAAATTTATATGGGAAGGAAATTTGTCTCCTGGGACAGCATTCTCTGTGTGGTTTCTATGGTTGCTGGTTCAGGCTGCTCTATTCCTCCTCATGAAGTCTCCCTCTCTGCCATTTTTCTTTTTTTTTAATGAAGAGTTACTGACATGTTCATGTTGTAGCACAAATCTATTTGACAGGAGTGATTGGCATTTTCCAAGCCATGTGACTGCATTAACTGGGCACATTTAATGGGGAGCATTTGTGAACTGATGAAGAAATGCTATGTACACTGTAATTCCCATGGCTGCAGGAAAAGAAAAGGTGTAAAATTTGCAACAGGAGAAGATCTGTGCAAAGGAGGTGCTGGCTGTCCTTAGGTTCCACCTGGTGCAGGTGGGATGGGCAAACACTGACTCACTCCAGGCTGCAGTGGAAGTAGTAGATTTTTGGTTGTTTTTAAAGTTTTGGTTTTGTTTGTTTGTTTTTAACAGATATGTCAAATGACATCTGGTTTTTTGTTTGGTTTTTTTTTGGTTTTTTTTTTTTGTTTTTTTTTTTTTTTGTCTCATGTGCTTAAAGGAGTCTGCCTGGATTTAGCACTGAATTCTTCCCTTCAGCAGCACAGTATTAACCAAGGTTTCATCTCCTTATTGTTGCTGTGACCCTTCTTTGCCTGTGCAATCAGAGAATGGTTTGGGTTGGGAGAGACTTTAAATCCCACCCAGTGCCAGCCCTGCCATGGCAGGGACACCTCCCACTGTCCCAGGCTGCTCCAAACCCTGTCCAGCCTGGCCTTGGGCACTGCCAGGGATCCAGGGGCAGCCACAGCTGCTCTGGGCACCTGTGCCAGGGCTGCCCACCCTGCCAGGGAATGATTTTTCCTGACATCCCATCCAAATTGCCTCTCCTTCCATTCAAGACCATTGCACCTTTTCCTATCACAACAGCCCCTGCTAAAAAGTTGTCCCTGGTTTGTCCCCACGTCTTTCTTACCACAACAATCCCATTGGGTTTGCTGCTCTGGACCTGTTGAAACTGCCACTGTTTTCTTTGGCACAACAGAACAGACAGACACAGCCTCTTGAAGATGACAAAATATCATGATATTGTGAATTATGAAAACAGTTTTGTTATTTTAAATATAAGCACATTCACTCATCAGTCGTGTCAAGGAAGAGAAGTTTGGCAGAGGTCTGCAAAACTCCAGTGCTCTGCTTTTTAGAAGGCATTTAAGAATTATTTAAAACCAGAATTTGAGGGCTGAGAAGCACAGCAATGAAATCCTTGAGGTCAGAGTAACTCGGGGTGAAATGAGGTCGTGCCTTGGACACTGGCGTGGTGGGAGACACCCGATCCCCCTGGGATGATGGAGCAGCCCCACAAACACTGGGGGAAACAGGGGCCAAGCCATGCTCCCAAGGACTTGCAGGGCAGTGTCCTGCTGGTGATGAGGCTTTCCCTGCCAAACTCTCTCTCTGGAGCTTTAGATCCAGCAGGTTGGAGAACTTGATCCCATGGATTGAAAGGAATTGGGCGGGGAGGTTAAAGAAGGAGTTTCACAGCAGCTCCAAAGAGCCTTCAGCACCTGAACCGAGAACAAAGGAGGCTCTGTTCCTCTGCTGAGCTCCCTGACAGCAGCAGGATTCCCTCCAGCATGGAAAATTTGGGAAACTCAGCTGCAGCCACTGCAGGGAAGAGTCTTCGGGGGATGCTGAGGGTGAGACCAGCAAACAGCAGCTCCCATCCTCTCCTAAGGGATCTGCCGACGTTCAGGTGGTGAGGAGAAAGTCTCTGGGAAGGAACTGAACGAGGAAAACTGAAAAGCTTCATCTGCACCTGCCAGACCCTGGAGAACAAAGACGTAACAGCAAACCCAAGGTAAAGACGAGGGTAAATTCAGAACTGCAGTGAGAATGACCAGCTGTTGAAATCACAATAATTATGGGGGAAGTTGGTCACTAACTGATGCCTAAGCAATGTGAAATTGAACTATTAGAAGTTTAAATTGCATGTTTCTCCTAGCTAATACTCACGCTGAGAGGATAAATGTGAGCTGGTTAGAATTAGGAGAGGAAAAAGGATGTCCAAGGGCCCAACTTGACTTGTCTAGGACCTTGCTCAAGGAGCAAGATTGCAGCATGAGGCTCTGCACTTTGAGTTATGAAATCAGGATTTCTCTGTTTCTAAGAGTTCAGGTTCAATTAATTTTCCTCTCCTTCAAAGTTTGAGAAAGAAAATAAACCATATCAGAAATATAAATGGTGCTACCACGGGCCTTTTGTTTCACTTGTGCATATCTAATAAATTCCCAGATATATTGTGTGTCTCCAACAAAGCAAGTCCTCCAGTGTTGGGCAGAGATTATTCTCACAAAAGGGAACCTCTTTGTCAAAACAATGGGAATAAGAAAGTTTTCAAGATTAAAATGTCAGGTAGATAAACACATTACTTTGAACCATATTTGTATTCCGTGGCTGGTTCAGACACTCCAGCAGTTATCTTTCCCAAAGTAAACATGCGTGAAATCTGATCAGCTCTTTATTGTACACGGAATAAATTATGCAGGGCATTGTAGGGGACTCCTATACGGCTCATTTACACATCTTTTGATAAATGTAATATGCAGATTCCTGCTCCTTTGTGGGGCATTAACCTCCGTGCATATTGATGCTGTTATTCCCAGAGATGACAGGAGCTCAAAGACCTTTCTGTGTCTCTTTGAGAGCTGGCAGAGCCTCAGCTGGGGAGGGACTTGCTCAGGGATGCACAAACGACCTTTCTTTAGAATTCAGCCTCATCATAAATTTTCTTCTCACTGTCAGAGAATTGAAAGCTTCAAGAGGTTTTGATAATGGTGTAAAGTGGTTGGGGTAGAGTTTATTGCACTATTCAGGAGGAAATCACTCCTAATCCACCAACTACAGGAATTACTGGAAATTTAAATGACAAAAATTCACATTAAGTGGCCAAACTCTTTGAAGATAAATCATTTGGGGTGCTTATCTCAGTTTAAGACACCCAGCAAGCCTATGTGAAGAAAAGAAAGAGATCCTTAAATGCCTCAGTTTGGGGCTCCACTCAGGCACTGCAGATCCCCACACATATCAAATCCACAATTATCCACACATATCAAATCTACAACGAAGATGTTGGAAGCTTTTCCCAAGTACCTGTGCAATGGCAGTTTTTGTTAAAACCTTGTCTTGATAGGGCTGCAAAGCAATAAAGCCACGTCTTGATACAGAACATTTGGTGATAAATGGGATTGAAATTATGTGCATGCCTTTCTTTTTTGTGCAAAAATGTTCTTTTCCCCTTATTTGGCAGAAAAAGGAAAAAAAAGCAAAAGGGAGTTGTACGCTAAAGGTGAGGATTTGTAGATTTTTCTTTTGAAAGAAGTAAATCTAAAGGAAATCTGAAGGTTTATTTAAAATCTTCTCCTTACTCAAAGTCAAGGCTATTTATTCTTGCAGCCTTCTTGTTCTTACTCATAGTCAAAGCGAGGAAAAAAGGCCTTTCAGGGAAGGAGAAAAGGAAAAGCAGAATTTTTTGGGCTGTTTTCCCAGCATGTGAGGGCTGGTGGATGTGAGGAGAGCAGGAGTTTGCTGGATGACACAAGTCCCCTGCTAAATAAAGCAGCTGCAGGGCTGAGACTGGATGTGTCATTTGCTTGACAGCGCAATGATCATTTCACTTGACAAGGTAAGGAAGGGCTTTGCTACAAAACATCAACATTGCCAAGCTGAGACCTCCTCTGGCTCCTGGTTTCATCCCAGCCAGGAGGAACTGGGAAGGAGTTGAGGAGCTGGGGAGGTGTCTTGGTTTGCAAAGCCAGGTGTCTGCTAAGGAAGGGAGGAGCCTCCCCTGAAATGGAAAATGGAAACTCCCTGCCTCTGAATTGTTATAATTTTGAAATTAAGGGGTGCTCAGCCAAAGATATGGGAAGAGGAATAACAGTTCTTTACTAGGTAAATTAAACATACAAAGGTAATAAAAAAAAATTAAAAAAACCAAAACAGCAGTGGCAGAGCCAGAGCAGCCCTGTCAGGCCGTGGGTCAGGGAGGTGGCTCAGCCCCATCCCAGGGTGGCTCAGCCCTCCTGCAGTGCCAGCTGTGCTTCTGCTGGAGCAGGGATCCTGCACAAGGGGGGAGTTTTCCTCTGGAGCTCCAGGGCTGGGGGAGATGGGCCTGGGCTCCTCTGGGAATGCAGGGGGGAGAAAGCTGCTCCTCTGGGAATGCAGGGGGAAGAAAGCTGCTCCTCTGGGAATGCAGAGGGAAGAAAGCTGCTCCTCTGGGAATGCAGGGGGCAGAGGCTGCTGTGCTGCTCCAGGTCAGATTGTATCCAGGTAGGAATTCTCGGCTCCTCCCCTGGGCAGAGCATCTCCCCATGGATGATGGAATTTTCTCAGCTATGCAGGGACACTCACTGGCCATGAACAGAAGATAATTAATAATTAATGGCCCATGAAGAGCAGAGATCTCCTGGAGGGAGGATTGGTTGTGGAAGAGATAAGGAAAAACTGCCCAATGAGCAGAGAGAACTGCCCCAGCTCTGACAGATGGTGACAGAACACACTCCCCCAGCCACACCTTCTAACCTAAGACAGGAGGAAGCACAAGAGTAAATGGATTTTCCACAAGTCTTTGGAATATTGAAAAGTTGAGCTTTTGCTGATAATCGAACAGAAATGCTCAAAATGAGCTATACCTCTGTGAAACCTCCAAAGACGTCTGATAATTCTTCTTTATAGCAAAGGAACCTCTTTAAAGCCACAGTGCCAGGGTGTCATTGGCTTAACCCTCATGTGGACATGACAGCAGCAATTCCAGCAAGGAGCTTTTCAGCTTAACCAAGGCTCACTCAGACTTCCAGGACCTTAAAGTCTTTTATGTTGCTCCAACACAAAAAACCTTACAAAATACTTCTCAAAAAAAAAATCCCTCTGTGAATTGTTGGACACACAAAATTCTCATTTTAAGTTTGCAGAGACATAAATATTTTAGCTGATAAATTTGGGTCTGCAGGGCTGTGCAAGAGAGGAGAGGAAGTTCCTTGTTTTTCCTCTATCCACAATGAAGTGCAGGTCAGCAGCAGCAATTCCATTAGAATCATCATCAGGTCAACCAAAAAATTATTGACTCCAAAATCACAAGGTTAAGATAATTATATGTATGCAGATAGTTAATAAATGAAGCCTTATTAGTTATTCTCTAGGATTTGAATGTGTGGGATGCATTTACTCAAAAAACCTGCAAGCGCAGGTGCAACTGCTGGGGCTTGAAGCAGTGTTTCATCATAAAGCAAAAAAAATTAAAAAAAAAAAGAAGTAAAATAAAATCAAATCACAGAAAATAAAAATAAAATAAAATAAAATAAAATTTAAAAATTAAAATATAAAATAAAATAAAATAAAAATTTATTATAAAACCTCAAGAGCAAGAAAGCAAAGGCCAGAGTGCAGCCACTCACTTTTAGGGGCACCATGTCAGGCACAGACCTGCAGTGGTGCTCTGGCAACACCACACCAGTGCCAGCAATCCACATTATCAGGGGAATTAATTCCTGGTGTCTGCCTGGTTCCAAATGCTTTGGAAACTCATTAATGGAAGAAGACGAACTGGGAAGGAAGCAGAGTAAAAAACAATTAAACAATTTCCTGACCCCCTCTATGCCAAATTCTGGATTAATGAGCAAGATCAGCCCAAGGCTTGGTGGAACACTTGATAACTCCACATTTCCAGTTAAACCCACAGCTCAGTGCATGTGTTTGGTGCTTGTCTCTGAAGGAAAGAATTGCTCATACTCAGAATTACTTGCTGGCTGCTGGCATGGAAAAATATTCTTTGTATTTCTCTGCCCTGGCCAGGAAGGCTCCTGGATGTTTGTTTTAGGTACCCCTATTTTCCTGTTAAATGACATAGGGACAGCTGGAAATCTTTTAATGGATTCATTTACACAATGCTCCTGTGAGATGGAGAAATGTGATTAATCTTCTTTACAGGCAGGGAACTGAAGCAGAGACAAACCAAGGCTCAGATCTGTAGAGTTCTTAAAAAGCCCAGTGACACTCCAAAGTTTGAAAGGAAAAACACCAACCCTACAAAAGACCCACCTCAGTCAATATCTTATTAAAATCTTTCAGCATCCCACTTGGTGGCTTCATCAACAGTCTCCCCTGGCTAAGGAAGGAGATGAATCTTCCCTAAATGATCCAAAACAACCCAAAAAGTGGAAAACCAGAAGCACAGAATAATCTAAACTCAATCACCTTTGCCATCACGAGTGCTGCTGCAGCACTGCCCATCTGCCAGCAGCACCTCCAGCCCCAGAGCAGGCAGAGGAATGTAATTAATTTTTTACTCCTAATTAACAGTCCTCTAAATGCAGTGCTGCAGCCAATGAGATTTTCAGATTCCCAGAGCCTGCATCAGATCAAGGGATATCACTTATTTTTGGAAAGGTACTCACAGACTTCTTCTCTCATTCTGTCCTGACCTATTTTGGAAGACATCTCTAAAATAGCTTATTTCTCCCACAATAATTGAGTAAGCAGACAAAAAAATAATGCTGTGCTGCCCCTTTTCTACAGTGGTGCAGGCACTGTAAAAATGTGCCTATTAATAGGAAAATGTAAATTAATCTTTTGTTCCAGAGGGATAAAATTGTCAGTAAAAGCTGAAGAATAGAACATTTTATAGTCATTCATGCAAAAAGCATCACAGAGTATTTTGTACTAGAAACCAAGAATTATAGGATCAGTCCCAGAATGGTTTGGGTTGGAAGGGACCTTAAAGACCATCCAACCCCCTGCCATGGACAGGGAACCAAGTCTTCCTTTCCAAGGAGGAAAATTATCATTTCTTTTTTGGTATAAAAGGTTCCTTCACGCCAAACTTGCTCCCAAGGGAGCAGCTCAGGCTCTTCCTTCTGTCTGTCTCATTTTGGGAGTAGCTGAGGAGGAACAGAGGATGTTTGCACCACCTCCCTCAGCACATCCTGCTTTCCACACTGTGCTGAAACATTTTATTGCTTCAAAGAGGGTCTTTTGCCTTAGGTGTTACAGCCAGAGGAAGCTGGAGTGATTTTTTCTTTCTTTCTTTTAGCTTTCTTCTTCCCAGTTTTCAAGCTGCATACTAAAAACCCCCATCAAATATAGAAATGGGAACCTGCACCACTACTGTGGCTAAGCTAATTTGGGAAAATAAATATCCAGCTGGAATTCCAGGTAGGACATACAAATTGCTGCTTCATTCGTGGAGATTGAAGTGATGTCTAGTGTAGCTGTTTTCTCACCCACTCTCACCCCACCAGCTGAGAGCTAAAAAGGAGCTGTGGTGCTTTTCAGGCACTGGTACATCCTGGAATTAAGATTTTTCTGTTGAGTTCTGCCTCCAGCTCTGTGTTCCCAGCACGGGAAGGACATGGAGGTGTTGGAGCCATGCAAGAGGAAACCACCGAGTGGATCAGAGGGATGGAGAAGCTCTGCTGGGAGGAAAGGCTGGGAGAGCTGGAGGCAGAACTCAACAGAAAATCTTAATTCCAGGATGTACCATTGAAAGACCTCAGTGTGGTCTTTCAATGCCTGAAAGGAGCAAAAAGGGTGGAGAGAAACTCTTTACAAGGAGCTGAAATAACAGGACAAGGGGAATGGCTTCCCACTGCCAGAGGGAAGGGTTATGTGGGATATTGGGAAGGAATTTTTGGCTGTGAGGGTGTCAGACCCTGGCACAGGTGCCCAGAGCAGCTGTGGCTGCCCCTGGATCCCTGGCAGTGCCCAAGGCCAGGCTGGACATTGGGGCTGGGAGCACCTGGGACAGTGGGAGGTGTCCCTGCACAGGGACTGGATGTTCTTTAAGGACTCTTCTAATCCAAACCATTCTGTGCTTCCATGATTATTGATTTTAAACGATAAACAAAGGGAAGCACCTGAGACACACTCCCACATCCAGATTAAAACTATCACAAATAGGAAAACCCAAAAATCAATGACCAACCCCTGAATTTTCTGGTCTTGCCAATCTCTCCAGCTGTGGAGCTCTTTGAGCAGCAGCCCATGATATTTGTCAAATCTGAACTATCTCCAGTTCCCAAGCAACTCTAATTTGGAGAGTGGAGTTGGGCATTTTCCTCTGACCTTCCTGAACCAATGGAAGTTGGGGAAAGCCAAGAGGAGTGGAGTTTTTTATCCTATTCCTTCAGTCAGCATTTTGTACAGTGAACACCATCAATACAGAGCAGGATCTAAATGGGGTTTGGGTGAGGGAGCTGTACAAGGGGAAAACCCCACTGAAACGTTCAGGAAAGGGCAAGTAGGGAAATAGAAAGGTGGGATCCATAAGGCAAAACTTCACCAATTTCCTCGGGAAAACTCTCACCCTTTTTGCTGGTGAAGGAGTCCTGGCTATGGGGGGTTACCCAGCAAGGGCTTGGCAGAGGCATCTCACATTATGAAAACTCCAGATTTTAAGATTTTGGGAAAATTCCTAAAGCCATTTTCTCTGCTTCTGATAAAGGGGGCCCTATTGGCATGTATCTCACCTGATTAATTAGAAGTACCCTGCTCTGTTAATTAGGCAAAAATGCACACCTCATTGACCGAACACAATGTACATAAAAATCCTCTCATGAAAAATAACCAGAGCTCGTGTTTTACAAACTCTTTTTTATCATCCCTTTTATCATCCTTGATAGAATATCACACTAGATACAGGCTAAGGAAAATCCAAGCTGCCTCCAGCAAAAATTTTGAGGTGGGCAAATGTTTTCATCCCCATATTGCAGATTCGTTGTTAGAGAAATCTGCAAAGTATTGACCTGAGTACAGGGGAAATGTGCAACAGTCAGTAAAAACAGAGTTACCCGATTCAGAGTTTTCTGCATGCTGTGCTGAAAGGTCATTGTGGCCAGCTCAGCTTTAAATGTGTTTAAATGCTCTGAAACAAAACTGAGAAAACCGTGACTCTGCAAAAAAAAAAAAAAAAAAAAGGTTGTGGGAAAATCGAGGGATGTTTTGGAGTTGTAACTCTTTAGCACCTGGGTGGGATTGAAGAAAATGGAAGCTTTGTTTAAACTCAAAAATGAAACAAAAGGCCTCTGTAAAGCAGAGATCCGTGAGCAGGATCCACATCCTGCTGTAAGGGCACGCTGAGAGTTGGGATTGTTCAGCCTGGAGAGGAGCAGCTCCAGGGAGAGCTCAGAGCCCTGCCAGGGCCTGGAGGGGCTCCAGGAGAGCTGCAGAGGGACTGGGGACAAGGATGGAGGGACAGGACACAGGGAATGGCTGCAAACTGGACCAGGGGAATTTGGGTGGGATATTGGGAAGGAATTCCTGGCTGTGAGAGTGGTGAGGCCCCAGAGCAGCTGTGGCTGCCCCTGGATCCCTGGCAGTGCCCAAGGCCAGGTTGGACACTGGGGCTGGAGCAGCTGGGACAGTGGGAGGGTCCCTGGGTGGCAGTGGATGGGCTTTAGATTCCCTCCCAGCCCAAACCATCCTCTGATAAATCCACATGAAAACAGCCATCCTTTGCATTTTAAGAAAAGAGAAACAAACCTGGTGCTGCTGCAGCCAATTTGATTTGGCCTGAGCTGGTTTTATCTCCATCCTCACCTGAGGGGCTGTGCAAGAGCAAAGTGAAGCCAGGTCCTCACAGTGAGGAGCTTTTCCCATCAACCTTTCAATGTCTTTGAAGTAAATATTTTTAGGGCATAGAAATTAATCACAGTTGTACCACTACTTAAATAATACTACGTTATCTCTCATGTGGAAAGGACCCCAATTTGCTTTTAATTTTTTAAGGACCAATAAAATTTAGGTTAGTTGTAAAAACTCGGGAGTTCCAATATTTTATTCATTATTTTTGACCCAGCAATTTCATCATTTCAAATCAGACAAGGGATGTTATCTGCAATAAAAGGCTATCGAGAATCTAAATGAGAAATCAAATGCTTTTTCATGCTGGTTTATTTTAGATTAGAGAAACTTGAACCAGATGTAAACCTGAATTGCTGAGGCATGAGAAGGGACTAACAGCAGAGTGATAAATATCTGAGTCGTGTTGTTCTAGGTGCAAATTTGCATTAACTCAAATAAATTGATCTGTAAGCTTTTCTAAAACTTAATTAATGCTGCAGAACAAAGCTGGAGATCAATTATCAGCTTGATATCTTGGCACAGATAAAGTTGTACTAAATTAACCATCCAAAAATGTATGGTATCAATATCACATTGAAATGATTACTGGCACAGGGTAGAAATGGATCCCAGTGCAGCCTGAAACAAAATCCTTTATTCCCAAATGTGGGAAATGCAGGGATTCTATCCATAAACTCAACTTTTTCCTTAGCAAAAAGAGCATTTTATACTGAATAAAAAAGAGAAACAAGAAACTAGAGATGCACAGACATGTTGAGTGTTTTTCTAAGCCTACTCAGGAGTAGCTGACTATTTTTTTCTCCAGAACAAGAGAATTTCCTGGTGAGCTGGTGGACAGCTATTGTGAAATTGTTAGTTACTGTCAGGAATTAGGTGGCAGTGTTGAATTAGTGAGACAGGGATGTAATTTCTGTGTGTCTGGTAACTCTTCAGATACTTTGGTTTTGCTGCTTTCTTCTGCTCCTTCTTCAGGCTGATTTTGCTCGTAGGTTTGCAGTGTAATTAGCTCCTTTTTATTAAAGTCTGTGCAGTGCAGTGTTGCCTGCATCTTGGAATGAATATAAGGGATGTGTGCAGGAATGCAGATTCCCTGGTTAGAGTGTTCACACACACAGATAAAATCTTCAGAATATATCAACTGGAGAAGTTCTTCTGGAGGAAATATTTAAAATTTCTTTGAATTTACTGATATATTGCAATCTATATCTTTTGTAATGCAGACAAACCTGTAAAGTTTTTATATCAAAGCATTCCCAATGAGAGTCACAGCTCCAAGGCTGCATTCCATGCAAGAAATAGAAATTAATAGTGTATCTTATCCATTGGATTTG
>QUSF01000019.1:11122283-11163528 GCA_003676055.1 Chloebia gouldiae | reverse complement strand
GATGGATGGATGGATGGATGGATGGATGGATGGATGGATCATGGATGGACGAATGGATGGTTGAAGGGTTCTGTGATTTCCATTTTGCCTGTGATTTTTATCTGTGATTTTATTTTGTGATTTTTCTGTTAATGCCAAACCCCATCCCATGGAAGCTAAAAATGCACAAGTGTTTGTCTTGTCACCAGCATCGTCTTCTCCATGATCCCTGATCCTCCTAAAAGCATTGCAGACCTCCCACCTCCCTTCCACACAGCATTATTTAAAGGGAATGGCTCCACTGGAAGGTCTTCCAGTGCTATTTGCCTCATTTAAAAGTGCCCAGTTAATGTCGTAAGAGGCCAGAGGCTGTCACACACTTCAACCTCTGCTTCAGCGAGGCATTAAAAACTTTCCAAGGCAGGAACAGAGTATCCCAGAGATGAGTTTAGATCTCTTCAGTCGATTGTATTGATCAAACACTGCTCCATTTTAAACTCTGAGTCAGATAACCCTAATTTGTTTATAAAAGGGTCTCTTTGAAGGTAGTCTTAATTAAGCAGAAGGAAAATGAGCCTGTCATTGATGAGAGGAGAGCAATATGGGCAGCTAAATAAACATCCCACCACCAAAACCATCTGCTGGTGGTAAAGCTTTTCAAGAGAATGATTTGGGAATCACTCAATATAAAGGTATTTGTCCTTTGATCAAGGACTCCTGCTCAATTCCCCATGGGATAACAGACAGCTCCTCACTGGCTGTACTCATGGAATGGCAATGAGGGTGTGCATGCAGTGCACTGGGAAATTCAGCCTCAAAAATATCATTTATACAAATGTTTGGGGACTGCCCAGCACCAGGAGATCCATTCCCAGCAGGGCCTCGAGGAGCTGCTGGGATTCGTGGAAACCACACAAATCCTGTGACTTGTGGAGGCTGGATTATAAATGACAAACAGCATCTCCTGCTGAGCTAAGAACTGTCCCCAGAAATGAGAATAAATTGGATTTTACCTCTCCCGTGCAGCTGCTTTGGGCATGGTGGGCACAGGACTCTGTAGGCTTCATTACACTTTGTAATAAAATACTACAGACTCCAAACCTTCCCCCTCTGAAGGTAATTCTGCCACAGAGTATTTAGGAATATTGGCTGATCATGGTTTTTGCTTCATTTTTGCAGTTCCTTTGAAGTTATCAATACCCCAGGTTCATTTGGTGGCAGAGCTAGCTCAGGGGAGAGGAGAAGGATGTGTCATGGATTCAATTCCACAGCTAACTGCTTATTGGGACTCTGATCCTCCAACCCTTAATCAAGGAAAGCTGCTGGCCTTGGCAAGACAGGGGGAAATGCTCCAGGAGGCTTCTTCGAGTTGTTTTCTTCCTGTTGCTCATTATTTGAAGATTATATATCCAGTAAGTGCAATAATAGGGGGTTGGCTTTATGTCCCTGTAAGAGTCATCAAGGACATCTAACAGGAAGGAAAGCCTTTCCCATAAAGTGCAGGGAATTGCTTCCCAGCTACAGGACCAGCTTGTGGAGCTTTTATTTCCATTTCTTTTATTAACTATTAATAATGATATATGCTCTTTGAAGTACACTCTGTTTACACATAAAGAGCATAATGGAACGGCGATGATGAGGCAGAAGGTAAATCTGGGTTTCTAAGCAAAACATTGTTAAATGATAAAGTAGTACAAAAGCAAAGAAAATGCAAGGAAAAAATTGGTCACTTGGGATGCTGCCTTATGGGACGATGTGAAGATTGCTGACTAGATTAGATTAAAACCACCATAGCACACAATTAAATTTTCATGGAAAATATTAATTTTAAATATTGATGGCAGTCTTTTCTTTCAACCCACTTAAAAAAAAATAACTGTAGCAGTTCAGTGGTATCAGTGAAATACAATGGCACAAGTGAGAGTTAGGGCAGGTAACATCCATTCTGTGCCAGCAGAAATTGTTGGCAAATCCAGCTCTGTTTGAGGTGGGATGGCACCAGTGTCATCTCTGTGGGACAGCTTCTCCAAGGCCTGGTCACACTTTGCTACGAGGTCAATTAAGAGCTAAATAAGAGGCACAGGGAGTGTAAGATTCACAGCCAGAGTGTGTTCTTTGCATGGAGCCTTCACCTCAAACCGCTGAAGGTTTTAGAAATTGTCCAAATGACAGAGCAGGACACGGAGCTGCTCCCAGCCCCTCTGGAGCCAGCCTGGCACACCTGGGGGGGCTCACCTGGAGAGGAGCAGCTCCAGGGAGAGCTCAGAGCCCTTCCAGGGCCTGGAGGGGCTCCAGGAGAGCTGCAGAGGGGCCGGGGACAAGGGATGGAGGGACAGGACACAGGGAATGGCTCCCACTGCCAGAGGGCAGCGATGGGTGGGATGTAGGGAAGGAATTTTTGGCTGTGAGGGTGGCAGGCCTGTGGCTGCCCCTGGATCCCTGGCAGTGCCCAAGGCCAGGTTGGACACTGGGGCTGAAGCAGCTGGGACAGTGGGAGGTGTCCCTGCCATGGCAGGAGATTGGAAGTGAATAATCTTTATGATCCTTTCCAACCCAAACAATTCTTCATTTCCCCTGACAGGCAGTGACTTCCCTGATGGGATGGAAAGGTTGTTTTTGCAGCCAGCCCTTATTCCACTCTAAACTAATCTCTAGCTGCTCTCTGCCTGACATCTCCCTCACGGAGCCTCTGAGGACCATGGAAAAATCCACACAAGAGATGAGAGTTGTGTGTTACAACTCCTTGTTACAGCCACAATCCCTCCCTGCTGCTGGCCAGGGAGTTTCTGCCTTTGTAGGGCCCCTGCTCCCACAGCTCCAGCTCTGCTGGACCTGGATTTGCCAAATTCTGATGCCAAAGGTACAGAAAGGAGCAGATTAGGGGCAGAGAGGTCATGTGCAGGGTAAGAACTGCAGGTAGCAATAGATTTTCTGGTTTTGTTCCTTTTTAAGGGTCTCAGGAAGCATGAATTGCCTCAGACGGTGGAGTTTTTTTCAGTTTTACCAGAAAGGCAGGAAAAGTGGTGCTGTGTTATCTAGAAGGAAAAATGTAAAGGGGGGAAAAAAGCATTAATAGGGTTTGCATATGCAGTTATTGAGGATATAGTTTAAAGAGCAAACAGGAAGCAGAAAAGAGGAATATTAGACAGAAACTATGAGAAAACAAAAAGCAGAAGTGAGACAGTCCTTTCAGTGGATGCAAAATGTTGGCACTGGAGCCAATGCTGATTTATCTCAGAGAAATCCTCAGGACTGAGCTCCATGAAAGTCACCAGTGTGGGAAAAAGTAAATCCTGTAGGAAAACACGTGGTGGGGATCTGACAGAACTCACATTGATGGTCTGGTGACCACCTTCCTCCCATCCCTACAGCAGCTTGAAAACCCCAAAGAGGTTTCATTTAACCTGGAACTATGGAAACTGAAATTATCAGTGAGGAAAAAAAAAACCACTAAAAATTTGTATTAGAGGTGTTTTGTTGTTGGGACAGCTTTGCTTTTCTCCAAAAAACCTAACAAGAATTTCCCTCTACCCCTGCACTCCCCTGAAACTGTGAGAAAGAAACAGAAAGCAATTAACAGAATATGTTATTTTATTTTGATTGATGGCTGGGCTGAAGAAAAACACTGGATTTTTTTTTTTAACTTGAAGTTCATGTGCCTCATTCAAATAACTTAAAAATAAATAATCCCCCCCCCGTTTTTTTCTTAATAATTTTTTTTTAGGATTCCTTGCAGTGGGAGCCAGACCTTGTCTCTGTTGCTATGGAAGTCTTGCCTTAAGCTTTACCAGAGAAAAGAGTTTAAAAATGTAAATGGGAGATTGACTCAAAAGATATTCATTGTTGCTACAAAGTGCATTGTAATTGCATTCTCTTCTTGCTATATATCTTCTTTTTAATATCAGAATAGACTTGTAACATAAGTTTCAAACTTATAACAGAATTTTTATATCAGAAAATAATTTTTTCAGTAATTATACAAGATATTTTTAAAATTGTGGTCAAGAGAGACTGGTAAGGAGGAAAGAACAGTGCACAACTCACAGGCTTTATCAGTCCAGGAAATAAAAATATCCTGAGTTTTTGAAAACTTTTTTTAATTTATGTCCTTTGAAAAGAAAAAAGGGGTTATTTCAAGGACCTCGGAGTTTCTCTGTTAGAAATGACTCTCAAAAAAATTAGATTTAAACCTAAGCCCATTTTGATTTAAACATTCTGGATTGTTGAGAAGGGAGTATTATTTCCTATTTGCAGACTTAAATCTGAAGCTTTGCAGCAAGTAACCTGGAAAATTTGGGTTTTTTACGCTGCATACACGATTCAATTTCTGTTGGGTTTTTTGGTTCTTTTTTATTAAGCAATAATTGTCTCAAATCCATGGGGATAAAAACAACCAGCACTGAAATTTACTATGAAATTGTATTATAAGGATATTGGGGATAAATTAGCAATGAATGTTTCCATGCAGTGTGATGGTGAGATAGACAGGCAGGTGTGGATTGATGGATCTCCAGATTTATTCAGGGACTGGAAACTCATTTGGAATATTCTCCTGAACTGCCCTGGAATCACAGCAAAACTGTTCAGTCAGAAAAATACAAAGGGACTACAACTAGAATTATGATATTGTGTGGGAATCTAAAGATTCTGCAATACAGAGACTGTTTGGAGCAATTAAATTTCTGTGTCACTCTTGATTACATCAGAAAGGTGGGGCAAGCACAAGAAAATGCAATAGTGGAGTCTCTTTGATAATCAGATTTATGTTCTTAAGCTCCACAGAAACTTCTGAAAATGGATTATAAGCAACTCGGTCACTTAGATAACATCATAATTTCTTGGGAAAATACCCTGAAACACCCAATAACCCAGAAAGAGCTTTAACCATTGATGAACAATGGGAGGAAAATGAAGAAAAACCCATTCTCTGGCTCTGCCATGGCTTTTGAAGTTCCCTAAATTCCAGCTTGGTGCTACTCTTGGAACTTCTTTGGTTTCTTTTGTTTATTTGGACGTGACTTCACGCCTGCGACCTTATTTTGTGCAGTCACCAACATAACAAACCAGGTTTTTTATGCATGATTTGCTCATTAGTGGCTGCTTCAAACACCCCATCTCCCGGTACATAATCCAATTTAAAGAATAATTGGGAAAATGATGTTGTGTAATTAGCATTCCAAAATCTGGTTTAATCCGTGTGGCTCTGGGTCAGTTGGGGAGAAGCAATTTCAATTAGTGATGAATTGCCTGGGCTGGGGGAGCAGGGAGGGGGGTGTTACACAACCCTGCAGTGTCATCTCCTGTTGGTTTCTGGTTTTATTTTTACTTTTGTTGAGGTTGGGATTGAAGGTATTTGAGATGATAGTTTGTGTTTAGATTTAGGTGTTTATTATTTTTTATTTACATTATAGTTTTATAAGTAGTGAGTTTTGTAATTCTTTACTAATAAGGTACAAAAAAGGGTTAACAATTTTTTGTTACAAGGCTTTTTTAAGGTTAAACTATCTCATAAAGAAATGAGAAATGATAGTTAAATAATTTTTACCTTTAATTTAATAACTTGAAGTCCACAATGCAGACATTTTTGTTTAATTATAAATTATTATCTAAACTTATGAAGAAGAAGGAAGAAGACAGTAAAGAAGGATTAATCTCCAACAACCTCCCTTGGCCAGGCTGCTCCAGGATCTTCCAGAAAACACAGCCTTGCCAAGGGTTGGCTTGGCAGAGCCTTCCCCTTTGATTTATCTCAGATCTGATCTGATCCTGCACCTTTGGAAGTTCAGCAACTCCCTTGGACCAGGCTGCAGTCCCGGGTTAATTTGTCTGGCAGGGGTTGGGGCTGGGCTCATTAGGGCTGTTCTGGGTGTGTGTGTGAAAGAGCAGGGGATGCTCTGGCCACACACCAACGCCAGGAATGTCACAGGAGTGAAATTCCCCCGGAGCCTCCTCACAGCCAGCCTGGGATGCTCCTCCTCAGTCACTCACGTGTGGCCCTGCACAAGGAGATGCTTTGCCCTGAGATCTTCCCCATTCAGGAGAAGCATCTGGCAAAAAGGAGGAGTGAAAAGAGCTTCCAGACAAATGAGAGCAGACATTATTAAGGTTGGAAATATCCTTATAAACCTGTCCTGTGTGGAGAAATGGAGATTTTTATTGCTATGCAAATGGCTGTTATGTACAAGTCTCACAGGCTGCAGTGGAGATGAATCATTTAAATTGACTTAATCACTACATATTCTGTTAAAGGGTTATCTGAGAATCTCATTAAGTGCCGCTGCTAATGGTTGGCATGTTTAGGCCATTGTTTTAAAACTCAAAACTCACCAAGTTTCCTGTCTGACAGAGAAACAAAACCCCAGGAGCTCGACAGCCTGACTTTTTATTTTGGATGCTTCACTTAATAACTCCTCAGAGAAAAAGAGTGACAGCATAGGGATTTATGGTCTCACTTCAAGGTATTCCACAATCCATCCTGAGAAAGTCTCAGCATTTTCTTAAGCTATTTAAAATAGAATGACTTAGGGCTTATAAGTGTCTCATTTCTGACTTGTTGCTTGTGCACTCTTCAGTCACATTCATGGGGATGCACCTGGAGTTCACACCACGGAGAAACCCCACTGGCTCTCATTTTTCCATCCATATTAGATTTAATTGTGCTGGCTAATACAAGGATTTAAGAGATCAGCTTGGGCAATATTTCTTAATGATATAAAGTAGCGTAGGAGCACAGAGCTTGAAGCAGAGGATTGAATTCTCAGGCTTAATGAGATACAGGGCTCTGGCTTATCTATTCAGGCAGGGATTTTTATTGACAGCAGGAGCATGAATGCAAGCTTTGGAAATAAAGTGAATACAGCAGCTACCCAGAAGATCACCTTGACTGCAGCTCCTGCCGTCAGATGCCCAATCTGCCAGGAAGCTTCTGCATTATCCCCAGCCTCAGTCCAAATCTGAAATCCAAAGGTTTGAGCTCATCCCTCCCGTTTTCTTCCTCTGCAGAGCAGCTGGCACACGGACCTGCCTCTGTCCTCTCAATCTTTCTTCTCCTTCCCTCAGTGATTTTCCACTTTGTACCCCTGGACACCTTCTCCCCTCACTTGGTGCAATTGGTTTTATGCAAAATGGGCTTAATCCTTCCTGAGCCACATCCCTGTGCCAGCACATGGATGGAGGAATGCAGACATTTCACAGAATTCCACAGACTGCTCTGGGTTGGAGAGGATCTTAAAACCCATCTCATTACACACCCTGGGACACCTTCCCCTATCCCAGATGGCTCCAAACCCTGTCCAGCCTGGCCTTGGGCACTGCCAGGGATCCAGGGGCAGCCCCAGCAAATCTGGGCACCTGTGCCAGGGCCTCACAGGGAACAATTCCTTCCCAATATCCCATTTAAACCCACCATAAACTCATTATATTCTTACTGATCTAAGCAGGGGGGGTGTATTTTACAAACCCAGCAGTAATATGGTGTCTGTACCCCAATAATTTTATTCCTGCTGTACCAGTGGGGCTGTTTTGGGCCTGGCTTAGCCTGAGGGTGGGATGTGGGCATGGATCTGTGGTGGGCATGGCACCTGCCCTAAGTGATGCCACACTGAAGCCACGGCAGCCAGCCCTGGGGCGAAGGGATTTAATCTGGGGGGTCCTGGGGGTGCTGAGCACCCTCTGCCAAGATCAGTGGGATCAGGACATGGCCCCAAAGACACAGAGGGCCACCAGGCTGCTCAGAGCCAAATTTTTATTTCTGGAGATCACATGGCACTGACAAACCCATCAAGAAATATTCAAGTAGTACCAGTGCACTCCTCGTGGCTCTAAAAGCAATGTAAATTGACATGCAAACGAGGTGCAGCCCTCCAGCTCCTGGCAATTTGCCACAGCAGCTTTTGCTGTTGCCCCGGAGAAGTTCATCTTTTATGGGAATCCATCAGTCACCCCCAGCACCCGGGGAGGAGAATTTCCCTGCATGAGCTGCATGAAGATGTCACTGCACACTGCTGTCCTACCCACAGCCAAGGCATTCTGCTCCCAGCCCTTGGTTGGCTCGTTGGTTCCTTTTCCAGCAACTGCAGACACTGGATTTATAGGATTAGAACAATAGGGTGGTTTGGAACTGAAATTCTGAGTCCTCATGTATGTGCAAGTGATAATCCCTGGATAAAAAATGGAGTTTAACTGTCCTGTGTATTTGCAAATATTGTATTTCTTCCCATTTCACTGGCTACTGGGTATATTTGCTTCTCTGTAAAGAATATCACTGAGAAAAATAATTCTTGGGGGGGCAAAATCCCAGGCTTGGTCATCCTTACAAAAACATTTGGGGGAAGAATAACTCCAGAAATTCCTCCTGTTTACAGCTTGATTGCTTCTTCGAGTGAAATGTTAATAATGCAGCAGTGGCCTGAGAGGGTCGATAATGAGGTAATGTGTATTTATGGGCTCTGTGTCCAAATGATCCTTAGTGCATGGTTATTTGAAAATAAATAGTGTATTGATTGAAACAGCTACAGGACAAAATGGGCTTTCAACACGTGGGGAGAGCTGATAATTACTTGGAATATTTTTCCTTGTTGTTAATATATCAACGAGTCTGGTTTTAGCTCTTTTGTATAGAAAGGCAAATCCATTCACAACAATATGATAATTTTATAGGATTTTTTTTTATATATCTATCAGGGTTTTCTGCATCAGTTTGAAAATTCTGTGATGAAAATACAATATTCACACCTATTTCCCATCACTGGGATGTTTCTGTAGTCTCATTTTGACACAGTCAATACCACTTTGAAAGAGGTTTTAAATGGCATTTAATGTAGCCATACTACTAATATTCCATTAAAACCACATAACCTCCTGTCATGGGAAAAATCAACAGAATGAGCTGCAAGTAGTGGAATTTATAGAGTTCAATACCCAGCTCTTAAAACTCTCCATTTTGGGCGTTGATTCTTCATGGCAATATTTTTGGGAAATAAATGAAAATTATGTGAAAGATGAAAAAAGGGATGAAAACCCCATGGAAAGAACAAAGCAGGGTTTTCAGATGAAGAGATTCCCCTTGGTGATTCGATGGATCCTGACCTCATATTCAGTTTTCCTTATATTCTAAAGCCAACAGATAAAATTCCTTCACAGAGAAAGAGCTGACGTAGCTTATTGGGTAAATATCTGATTAAAAATTTAAGTCAGTTCTGAAAAAGCTGGGGTGAAAATTTGGAGTTTCAAGCAGGAAATACAGTGAGAACTTATTGCTTGTTTTCTTTCATCCCAAAATTGCACATGAAAAATTCAAGGTTCTTTTTAAAACATTTAATAGCTCTATTCCAAGCTGCAGGCAGTAGAGTAGGGCTTTCCCCAAATATCTGGGATGTTGAGATGTTTGAACCAAATATTTGGTACTGATATTTACCTATGGAATACTCATCCCAAATATTTGGTGTTGACTCTTGCAGAGGGATGTAAATATTGACCTGCAAAGCTGAGCTGGGGATGAGGAAGATACTTTGTTTTGTCTTGCAGTCAGCAAACTCCACAGTTCCCCACATCATTGCCCAGACCTTGGATTTTGCAATGGGAAAAACGCAAATTAAGGAAGTTTGAGGATGTGCTCACTGTCCACAGGGTGACACACCCAAAATTTAACGGGCCCTCCTCCACTTGCCTTTGCCCTTTTAGTCTTCAGATCCTTTTCAATGAGGTCACAGCTAAGAAAACCACATTATTGTCTGCTCTAGGCACTTTTTTCAAGTGCCATTAAAATCTATAGCATTCTGTCCCTTGGCCTCTTCTATAATTCATAAGTATTTTGTAGTTGTGATCTTTTATATTGAGAACTTCCAAACCCCCCTAAACTATCAACTTCAATCCCACTTAATTGCCTGCCTGCAGCATCAGAAAGCAAAAAGGATGAATCATTTATTCATTTATAAACCTTCTCTCCACAGCACATTCAGGCTTTGTAGATTTAAGAACACCTTCCCTAATACCCTTAAGTTTAAAAGGAGAATGTTTATAACACAGAGCTATAAGCACTTCCCAGGCAATTGAGGTATTTTTCCCTTTTTATGTGTCATTTTGGTAATTCAAAGGCCAGCTCCTGTTTTGTTTTGGGTTTTTTTTGGGGTTTTTTTGGGGTTTTTTTTGGTTTTTTTTGGGTAGGAAGGATCGGGGTTAGAGGGCATTTGTCGAGGCAGTTGTAAAGCCAACCCAAATTCTGTAATTGCCAGTGCAAGGCTGCCGTGCTGCCTGCAGCAGCTGCAGCACTCCAGCCCTGTTTATTGATCCCTGTGATGCAGTGTTTGTGCTCATGGGCACAAGTCAGCACTTTCAGCAGATCAGCACGGGGGCTGAAGGATCAATCGCTCCTTCCCCCTCCTGATCCATTTTAATTGGGGTATCAAAGGTGCTCTAATCCTCTCTCAGGTCAGGAGATGTATTTGAAGCAGGGACAAAGCTGTGCAATAAAAGCAGGGAGATTCCCCTATGTGGATGTGAAGGAAAATCTCCTCGTTTCAGGAACCCACCCCAAAGCAGCAGCCAGCGATGCTGAGCTCACTTTAAGTGGTTACAGCAACCAACTCAATAAATAAAGTGGTTCACTTCCCTCACCTCTCCCTTGGCAGCACTGCAGGACTGAAAGGCAAACTGCAGGACAATGGTGCTCCAGGGAAATTATTAAGTTCAGACTCAGAGTCTTTATTTTGACATTCAGGAACAAGGCAGAGCGCAGACATGTTACCAGGCATGAGCTCAGGTGAACTTGAGCTGTGTCTTTTTTCTCTTTTGAAATAAATTCTCTTCCCTTCCCTCAGCATGTTTAACCAGTGAGAAACAGTTCTAAGGCAAAAGATGATTCCCAGAAAAGCTGCTGGCTGTTGCAGTTGATGGAGAGGTGTAATTAGAGAGTTGGGATGGCAGCTTGTCAAAACACAGGATCGCTCTGTGGTGGGACTGGGGGTTTTTCCACTTTGGTTTAGAGCTTTGTCACCTCTGCTTTTAGCCATGCAGGTTATTAAGGCTTTCACATTCCCTGTGGAAGGCTGGTCTGTAGCTTCTTAGGATTTCCTGGCACATGTCCCATGGAGAGAGCACATAGCCATATCTTATGGAGAGAGTGGAGGGAGAAAGGAGATTTCTCCAAGGCTGCTGCACTGGGACACATCAAGAGAACGCACCTGAGATTGCTTGGAGTGACTTCTCCCACCTAACTTGGGCTTCCTCCATCCTAAGAACTCTTCCAAGAAATTGATAATTCCACATGCTCCAGGCTTTCTTCCCTCTGAAGAAAACATCTTGCCCTCACTAATACTGCCCTCACACACAACCTCCTTCCAGGAGAACTCAGAAACAGCTCTGGAGAACCAAGAGAGGATTTTAGCTGGGGAAGAGCTTAGAAGATTTGAGGCTTCCCAGCTGGCACTCAAGGTGGAGGAAAGACAGAAGGGGCCACAGCTGCTCAGAGGTGGGGAGAGGCAGGTGGAGACCTCGATCCAGAGAGGAACTGCACGAACAAGAAGCACAATTCAGGGATTTCACAGGAGAGGTGCAGAGTTTCCCCAGGGTGACAGCTGAGCAGGGAGGACAGACCCTGCTGGCAGGAGGGGTGGCATCCTGGCTGTCCCCATGCCAGGATGGACAGAGAGTGGCTTCCACACCAGGCACCTCTGCCCGCCACCAGCGGGAAGGTGAAGGGAGAGCTCTCTGCCCTAATTAATTTGGAGTGGCCTGCAGATAAATCAAGGCTGAAAATGCATCCCTTGGAGTCTAGAGTTCACATTCCAGGCACGTATTTATCCAGAGCCTACAGACTGCCTCCAGCAGCACTGGCTCATGGCAAGGGCAGGTTCTCCTGGCTCCCACAGGTGGCACACCTGGAAGCAGAGGGTTTGGGACCTGCTGCAAGTTTCATTCCCTTCTCAATCATGAGGAAATCACTTCTCAAGCCTCTACAAGAGGCTGCTGGTGAAGGGGGAGACCAGGCAGCTGCTGCTTCTCTGGGCATCCCTGCATTCCAGGGAAAATGCTGCTCCAGCACCCTCAGATTCATGGATGGTTTCAGCTTTCCCTGGGCTGCAAAGGATATAGATGTGGAGCCACAATCCAGGAGGAGAAAGGAGGGTGGGGATTTTTCATGTGTGTATTTTCTTTGAGAACTGGGCATGGTTTTGCTTTTGACCGGTTCAGAACAGTTTCATGCTGTGCTGGGGGAGCAGAGAGATGTGAACCAGAAAAACAACTGTGCTCAGAGGTGTCCAGTATCAGACCTGGAGACCTTCACATAGCATAAACACAGGTAATTCTGAATAATTTAATTCCTCAAATTTTCCTTCAAAACTGACAAACTGTCCTCATTTAATTTTGCATTTAATTGCAACGGCAGCACTGGATTCATGTTAGTGATCGTAGATGAAAAAGGCTTCTGTCTACACAAACTGGGCAGCACATCCTGCCACCCTATTTACACCCAGAAACAGGCAAAGATTCGAGATCTTATTAAACACATTTGAAGTGAAGTTTGAAGTGGTGAATCCGTGACAGGGATTTGTGAAGATGGGAGCCCCGAGTGGAAAAAGTATCTGGGTAAATAAAGCAATTAGGGAAAAAGTGTCAGCACAGGAAGCAGGGGAGGGACAGAATAAGAGAGGCAAAGCAAAATGCAGCTTGGCTGGGCTGGGAGCACGCAGCAGGTGTTTGGACAACAAACAGGCATTAGTGGATGATTTTATGGCAAGCCTACAGTGAAATGAGGGAATGCTGCAGATGGAGGTGAACTGATGGACAGCAATAGGTGCCTCTAAAAATTAACATGCACAGGAAGAGGGGATCGGAGGCAGAGCTGCCATAAAACTGCAGAGATGGATGCAGCCGAGAGAAGGAGGGGAAGCGGATCACGGGCTCCCCGCGGAGACAGCGATTATCACTTCCAGATAACTTTAATAGTCCGAGTCCTTGAGATGCTGTTATCAGGAGAAGGAGCTGGAAAGGCAGCCCGAGATAAAGGGAAGGGAGCTCTGGGGAGCGGTGCAAGAGCATCCACCCCAAGGCTCAGGCTGGAGCTGCTGCTCCTGGGTGCCACCCCCAGCACCAGATTTTCTTTGTGTTCTCTGACTAAACTTGCTGGGTTTGCAGTTTCCCTCTGAAAAATGGGATTTGAGCAGGTGACCTGGAAGTGGTTTGAGGACAGAAATGTCCTGGGTTTGTTCTATGCTTATTTTACCCGTTTAAGAATTAAAATCCAAACTCTGCAAAGGTCTCTCCAAGACTCTTTTCCTTGCTTTACAGTTGCTCTATCTATCTATCTATCTATCTATCTATCTATCTATCTATCTAATCTATCTATCCACATATATATACACATTTTTATATACATATACATATATTTTATAATGGAAATATAACTGTATAAATATAAATTATATACTACAGCATAATTTATAATGTAAATATAATATATCCATAATATATATTATTATATTAATGTATATTTATATTAAATATAATATATGAATAGAATATAAATGTATATATATTATTGATAATATAAATAATATACTACTATAAACTGTGCTCTGGAACCTCTGCCCTACCATTTAATCCTCTGATAGATTTATTGCCTATTTATTGTTTATTGTGTTGCCTGTGGTGCATGTATTGCTTATTTCCCCTTTTTTTTCTCATGGATATGATGACCCCAGCTATTTTCTCACCTGTTACAGCATTCATTTCTCCTCTCCAACCTGATGCATCAGAAATCAAAAACGTGGTTGGGAAGCAATCAGAGCAAAAGCACCCTGTGAGCTGAAGGCATGATAAGTGTGTTATCCCCCTGTTCCCGATGTTTGGTGTCCCGCAGGCTGCTCCCATTAGGAGCAGACAGCGCTGATGGAGTTGTGGCAGCCTCTGATGAGCTCTCTCTGTTTCCAGGGAATGTTCCCACTCCCATTTCCCTGGGCAGAGCAGGGCTGCGGCTGTAGGAGCTCCCTGACTCCGTGCTCAGATGAGGAATGTTTTCCTACCTCTGTCTTTTCTGTGGCCTTGGTGATGCCTCTTTGCTGCCTTTTCTGGCTGTTTCTCCCTTTTTGTCTTTCTTTCCCTCCCAAAAAGGTCAGAACTCTTTCCTCCTGCTAAAGGAGCTGCTGCTCATGGATTACTGACACAGCTTCTTGTGGTTTTGTTCTAGAAGAGAATGTGGGTTTTTTCAACTAATGGCAGAACCAGATTTAATCCAAATGACAGGAATAATCTCTCTGATTTGGTACCTGATCAGTGCACCTTGTTACAGGTGAGCTCCTAATGAGAGCAGAAGGGTTTTAGTGCTTCTTGCTTGAATTTCACCCAACCCCAGACTGGTTTGGGCTGGAAGAGACTTTCAAGCTCATCCAGCCCCACACCTTGCCATGGGCAGGGACACCTTCCACCGTCCCAGGTATTCAGCTGGAACAACAGCTCTGTATCTCCTTTCTTCCCAGGTTCTGCCTGAAATGGCTTGATTACTTTGTGTTTTTTTCTGCTCTTTCTTTGTGTGAGAGTTTGACAGTTGTATTAAGGAAAAAACTGCTCGAGGGTTTAGGTGTTGCAGCCAGATCTGAATGCGATGAAGTCGAGGATCAGATAATCCTCACCTCGTTGTGATGTGTGCCAGGCTCCTGCCATGGTTTCTGCTGCGAAAAAAAAATTAAAATAAAGACCAAAAAAAAGGAAAAGAAATAGTTGAAAATAAGCAGAACCAAGCAGCTAGGAAGTTAAAATGCTCATTTTAAAGAGTGGCTCGTGTTTATTGTATAACAAAGAGGAAGAACTACTTTAATTAATATTAACAATTGAGAGCAGATTAGACAAAAAATACCCTATTACCACTTCCTCTAATCCACCTCTAATTGTGTACCAAGCTATCAAGGAGCACTTAAACCCCAAAAAGCCTCAGTAAGAAGCAGAAGGCAATTGTCTGCCTTCAGCACCTCCAACAGTTGGACGTGGAAGTCATCCAGCTCCACATGTCTTTTATTTCATCCTTCCAGTGCCTTCACAGCCTGCAGCAGTTTGGGGAATTAAATGGGGTCTGTGGGGTGCAGCCAAACGCCCAAAACCCAGGAGCTGCCACTGAGGAGGAAATTTATTCCAGGGGGAGAGGACTGAGTTGGTCCTTCTCTGGATTTGTGCAGAAACAGAACATCTTCCGAGGGTATTCAAACACTTCGCCTGAAAAAATGTGGATCTGATTACTGCTCGTTTGCATTCCTTTTTCCTTAAGTTTGGAGAAGGCAAAGCTCTCCAGTGAATTAATTAATTTCACTCCATTTTGACAGAGTGCTTAAATCAGCTCAGAAGTGCCACAGCTGAGTAAACCCAGCTCGCAGGCAGTGATTGCTTCTTTTGGAAGGCCCTGCTCAGCAGCAGCAGCTGGAACAGAGCAGCCAGGAGAAGCACTTCATTAAAGAGCTGTGACAACACTGCTACAGCCTGAGCTGCTCCTACCAGAGACTGAGGCTTTCAAGAGTGATCAGGAATTTTTATTTTGTGTTTGTGCTTTCAAGATCCAAGGGAAGATGTTCCACTGTCCCAGATCTGGTCCCTCTTTAGTTCCCCAGCCCCCTGTGCACCCACAGCAGGTTTGCATCCCACAGACAGAAGTTTGCTGCTGTCTGTTCACAAGGCTGGAAGTTATGTTGTTGGTATGGAATTAAATTGAGATGTTTAACTAACCTGAAAAGTTCAGAACTTGTGTGATTGAGATCTCTCACACTTTGTATATTGATAGAACTATGTATTGTAATCAAATATGTGATAATTATATACATGTATTATATATATCTTACACTTATCCCTCCGAGGTAGATTTCCCTCTTGAAAGGTCAATCAGCCTTTCCTGTGACAACCTGGCATGAACTTGGTCCCAAAGAAAATGTACATTGAAAACCTTCATTACAAATGTACATATCTGTGACCCAACAGGCTTCTAGAACAAAAGTGTTTTCCCACATTGATCCAAGTGGACACAGTCTGTGAAATATGGATTCCTTCTTTGCCTGCCATTTAATTTTTTTTTTTAAGTGCAGCAGGGTTTTAAGATGGAATCACAGATTCTTCTGCCTTTAATCCCTGCACCAGGTATTTTCGTGTGAGACATGAAAATGTGACACAAATTTGAGTTTTTGTGACACAAAACTTCATATGCAGTCCCCTACAGCTTAGAGATGGAAATTTTGTCATCCTTGTTGCTGCAGTGTTTTCCTAAATTCCAGCTCATAACCACAGCCATCAACCTCATCAACCTGCTTAAGTTTTGATCTTTTAGAGACCTGCCCTCATTGTGACCTCTTCAGGAACAGCAACCTCCCCTCTGCAGCCAGATAAACTCTGTCGTCTCCCCGCTCCCTCTTCCTCTTGAATTATTTACTGAGGTCATGAATTTCTTAGAAAATCAGGCAAAAAGACATGGAGAAGTGAAGAGAGCCCTTTTAGGTTTGTGTTTGGGAATTAATTTACTGCCTTGGATTGGGAAATGGCCAAAGGGAGGATGTGAAACCCCAAACACGACACAATGAAATTGCTTCTTGTTGCTCCTTGCTCCAGGTCAGGCAGGTTATTGTGCCTGGAAATTTCTTTTGTACAAGATCCAGTTGCTACAGAGGATGAAGTAATCAAAACCTGGGGAGCCTCAGCAATTTCCATGGAAAAGCAGAGATGGTGAGGGGTCTGTGCCTCACACCTGCTCCACTCAGGCCAAGGTTGCAGCCAGGGTGGCTTTGGAGAGGTTCTGTCTAAAACAGACCCAAAGAAAGAGTTCAGCAGCAGGAAATAGTGTTCAGAGGGGAGAGTGCAGTCCTGGGCTTGGTCAGAGGCTTCATGGCAGCATGTGTGTTTTCATAATCTATTTGGAAAAAAGAATAATCATTTCTGTGTTGAAGTTGTAATGAGGGAACTGAGTAGCACAGGTAATTCTGAGACTGTGATCCAGTGCTATTCCATTACCTAGGCAATTCCAAAGTTCTAGTGGGCAAACAGCACATTTTAGTTCTTCTTTTTGTATAAAATCAGATAGATTTGTGTTAGAGTTCAGTGCAGCCTCTCATGCTGTGAAACTGAGCATTTCTGAGCAAAGCAGCTGGATTTGTGGATTGGCCAGGATGGAGGGCAGAGGAGCTGTGGGATGGGCTGCCTGGCAGCTTCTGCCATCCCTATCCTTGGGATTTCAAGGGATTTCCTGGGGGAAAATCCTGAGCCAATGTGTAGGGGTTGAATCTGAACCCTCTCGAGTCCTTCCCACTGGGGAATCTTGGGATACTGAAGTGTTTTATAGATATTATAAAGGCTTGCTAATAATTCATGTGCACCATTCATTCAACAATTCATGGGGGTTTTCTTCTGACCTCTGTGAGCCCTGAATGAGCCCGTGAAAACGTGAAAGGGGAAAAAAAAATCAAATTTCTCCTGTCTGAAATGATCTATTTTTTGCTGTGGCTGCCAAAGTGAGAGGCACAGTCCCATCTGTCCTGCAGCCCTGGCCAGCCTTCCCAGCTCACCAGGGCAGGCACCGAGCAGAGACTGCAATGGAGCAGTGCCAGAGAATTCATGGCTGAAGTAAAAGCTGGGAAAATGTGGGTGACTCTCACAAAAGCTGAGGGAAGTACAAGGTCACTGTGAGGATCACAAGAGCTGTCCCAGGACTTCAGCTCCTGCAGCATTGCTGAGGTGTTTGGTGTCTTATTCTCTGCAGGAGAAGCAGCAGAGGTGACCTCGGGGTGGCTCCAAAGAGGAAAATCAGGTCTCCTTTTAGACTCAGAGAGGGGAATTGTTTCAGTCCATTAGGCTGGCATGGAATGCAATTCCAAGCAGGGAGGGAGAGCTGGCACAGCCAGGGCTGGGCAGGATGGGAGCAGGGCTGGGATCAGCCTCTCTGGGATGGTTTGTGGTGGAAGGAGCAGGGAAGGGATTCTGCTGGAGCAATGAGCCAGAAAAATGACCTGTGAGGAAGGATGGCTGTCAGTGAGGAGGTTTGGGATTTGTCAGGGTCAGAGAGAGGTTTCTAACAGCCCAAGACAGAGGTTAATCAAGAGCAAGCTGAGCACTGTGCAGTGTGCAGTTAAAAAGCAAAACTGGTCTAAGAAATGTGCATGAAAAAAACCACAGAAATTGCTGTAACTTAAATAGAACAGAACTTAAATAATATAAAAGATGGTAGGACCTGTATCTCCTTTGGGGGTTGGAATGAGATGGTCTTTAATGTCTCTTCTAACCCAAACCATTCTGTGATGAATCCAGGTAACACAGGTCCTGGGAAGCAAAGGCACTGTAAAATGATTACATCTATCTAAGAGATCATAACTTCATCTCCCTCTCTTTATTCCCATTAAAATATTTGGAATAAACTGTTGGTGAGACAATACTGATGATACAATCCCAGTACTACTAATCAGCACAGCCTGGCACAGAATCCATCTCTATTTTACTCCTTGAACTCAATTAATACCAAATAGTTTATTAGAAATTAAATAGCTGATGTTTAAATATTAAAAATGTTTGGGAGATAAATATTTGAGGAAAAAGAGGCCATTAGAGGCACTTTCTCTTGGCACATTGCTTTATTAATCTCTTGATTGGGAAAAACAAAAATTAAGGAAGAAAGCAAAAGCTTTTTCTTGGTGAAAATTGGCCACAAAGTGAATCTTTAAGAGGAGGATGGACCTGAGGTACAGAGGAGCCAATTCTGCTGTCCAGGCTGGGCAGTACAGACAGATCTTCATAAAAATCCCTGCTGCAATAACAAACCTACAGTGAAGAATTCGGGTGTTGTGGCAGACATTTGGGAAAGAAACCCTTACCTGCAGTAAAATACTTCACCAAGGCTTGGACTTTTAAAATTCATGCAAAAAGTGTCTGAAGTTACCAATGGCTATTTATATTCTTAAAATGATGGTTTTCACAGAACCATTTCACAGGACTTCTAAATGTTTAGAGAAGCATCTCGATGATGAATAACAATGAGAAGAAACTATTGTGGGGAAAAGAATTCTAGAACAGTTCCTCTCACTGCGTGAATGTTTTTCAGAGACATTCACCACCCACATTTTCCTGGTGATTTTGCAAAAATTGCAATGCCATTCCCTTCTTTTTGCCACAAATCCAATTTTTGCATTGTTTATTGATAGTTAAAGGAATTAAAGAAGTTTCATTGAAGTGAAAAGAAGTTTTTTGAAAGTTAAAGACATTTTATCAGCCTGCTCTGGTGGGAGGTGTCCCTGCCCATGGTCTTTCAGGACATTTCCAACCCAAGCCATCCTGTGGCCCTGGAGCTGCAGAAGGGTTTGGAATTTGGGATCCTCAGTTGGGTCCACTGGTGGGAGATCATCTCTGGAAAACCCCTGCCTGTGACAAAAAGAGCTTTTTTAGAAATCCAGTGCTGGATTGCAGCCAAAAGGGCTCTGATATGTGTTGAAAACAATGCTGGAGTTCTGCATTTCTCTCTGATTTTGGTGTAACTGAATGTGCTCAGTATTTTTAATGCTGTATTCTACTAGAGGGGGGAAAAATGTTAATTACAGTCTATGCCATACAGATGTTTAATCACTTTATGTAAAACATCTGAAATGTGAGACAGAAAATTGTCCCCACAGTCAGACTTTCCCCCTGACTTTCTAACTTCAATTATTCCCTCATCATTGCACTGTTCTTCCTTGATGCATGGATTACATGATGGGACAGAAAAGAAATTCTGGTTTAGTTGAGGGAAGAATCCCACCAGTGCTTTTATTGCATGTCTTTACAAAAAAACAACTTCCATTCCAAGGTGTCTTCATACCCACTCTCAACATAGTTTTTTTAATACAAAACCAGGGTATTTATTAACATAATATTTTCTTTTCCTTGATCCAGTGCTGATGCAAAAAAACCATGTGCTCTTAGGTTTAAATCATGCTTTAATTAGGTTGTTCTAAAATCACCTGTGACTTTATTAATCTTGCACAAATAATAGTTGCTTCCTGTATGTGGTGGCTGGAGAATCAGGGTTTATATTTGTTCTAAACTGCTTGTTTTGTTAAATGAAGTGCTTGAGCTAATTAAAGACATTTTTGGGGATGTCTCAGCTTTAGCCTAATAAAGGAGAGGCACAAGAAGGTGCACACAGACACTTCTTATTGCCCATAAATCTGTTCTTATTGCAACTGTAAACTCTGGAATGGAGTTTTATGGCTCCCATTCCATTGAAAACTGTAGAGGCTGTTACTGATGCTGGATATTTGAATAAAAGCAGGTTTGAATTTTGGGTTTGATTGCTTTTACTTGTGAATTATGCCAAAACTGCTGTAGTCATTATCTTTAAAACTATTTAATTAAATGTAAGTATCCAGCTGTGTGCATTTTCAAAGAGCCAAAGTGCTCTAAGATCTTCAGCAGAAGAGTAATATATGTATTTATGTATCACAGTTTGCAAAAACCTTCCCTCCTCAGTTTTCTTCGAATTCCCTTACTTTGGGATATTTCATTTGCAGCCTTAATGATTGGTTTAGTCTCTGTTTCTCATGTGCAATTTGAATTTTTGGAGTTAATAAGCAGAAATGAAGGCCAGGGGTCAGCCAGCACGATCAATGTGCAGAGGGGTGGGAGCTCCAGTCCTGCTCTGCCTTCAGAGGAGGGAGTCCAAAATGCCCTGACTCTTCTGTCCACCAAACCTGAGCCTTTTTCTTCTTGATTTTTCTTCTTCAGTCTCTCCCAGCCCTAATTGCTTCTCTGCCTCTCTGAGGGATCATTGTTCTCCTGCCCCTTTCACTGCAGTCCCCAGCTTTGTGCCAGATCCGAGTCACTCTCCTCTCACTCCCTGTTGCTTTTGCCTTTTTCACAATTACCCCCTATTTTTCCTCTTTAAGTATCTGCCTTTCCCTGCTCACCTTTTAATTCATGTCTTGGCTTCTTCATTTGTCAGTGTCCTTAATCTTATTTTCCTCTGGGATGAACTTATTTCTTCTCTCACCTCCCTTCCCCCACATAATTTTTCAGGAACTCTGTCCCTTTCTTGCCCCTCCTTTTTTTTTTTTTCCCATTCCAGTGGCAGTGGCACCCAGCCCCTTCACTCAGCCAGTCCCAGTTCCCCTCCTGCACCCACACAGGAATCTGTGCTCCCTTGGGTGTGCAAATCCTCAGCCTGTTCCAAACCCCTCCAGAGTTCAGCTCAGGCTGCTGCCCAGACTTCAGCCGTGCCTCAGAGTTAATGATGTGAATTAAGGAGTCAGCATTAACTTGGAATTTTCTGGCTTTTGACTTTTCTTCTCACAGCTTGATGTTTTTGTAATGCTCTGTTTTTCTGAGACTTAAAAAAAAAAAAAAACAAAAAAACCAACAACAACAAAAAAATCCAACCCAGATGGGGAATAATCTGCCAGCAGGATGTGTTTTGGCAGTTCTGCCACAGCTCCCTGGGATTGTCCTGCTGTGTTGCCCCTCTTGGTGCCACGTGCCAGAAGAGCCACATTTGATGTCTCAAAATCCCAGGATTATTTTGTGTGGAAAAGAACTCCAAGATCATCAAGTCCAAGCTGTGCCTGATCCCCAACTTGTCCCCAGCCCAGAGCACTGAGTGCCACATCCAGGAATTACAGGGATGGGGATCCCACCACCCCCCTGAACAACCTGTTCCTATGCTTCCAGTCCTCTCCAGGAAGAAAATGCTCCTGATGTCCACCCTGAGCCCAGCCTGAGGCCGTTCCCTCTGCTCCTGTCCCTGTTCCTGGAGCAGAGCCCGACCCCCCGGCTGTCCCCTCCTGGCAGGAGCTGTGCAGAGCCACAAGGTCCCCCTGATCCCCCTTTGCTCCAGGCTGAGCCCCTTCCCAGCCCCCTCAGGAGTTCCCCAGCCCCTTCCCAGCCCCTTCCCAGCCCCCTCAGGAGTTCCCCAGCCCCTTCCCAGCCCCCTCAGGAGTTCCCCAGCCCCTTCCCAGCTCCCTCAGGAGTTCCCCAGCCCCTTCCCAGCCCCCTCAGGAGTTCCCCAGCCCCTTCCCAGCTCCCTCAGGAGCTCCCCAGCCCCTTCCCAGCCCCCTCAGGAGTTTCCCAGCCCCTTCCCAGCCCCCTCAGCCCCTTCCCATCTCTGTTCCCTTCCCTGGACCAGTCCCAGCCCCTCAATTTCCTTTCCTGAGTGAGGGATTCCTAAGTGGGGACAGGATTTAAGGTGCTGCTCACCAGTGCTGAGTACAGAGGGAAAATGCTGAGAGTCTCACCCCACAGTCAGCTCAGCCTCCTCGGGCAGGTGCCACCTTGGGGACTTCTAGACAGGAGTCCCAGCAGGGAACACCTTCCCTGCCAATGGTGCCAAGGAGCAATGTAAAAAAAGGGAAATAAGTGAGGTGACAAGCTGGGAAACAGCCAACAGGGATGGGTCAGCCCCCAGGCAGAGCAGGGAATTGATTCACTCCCCTCCCAGATGCATCTCACTGATTTCCTGCAGCACCTTGACAGAAAGCAGATACTACAGTGATAGCTAATTTAAAAGTATCAATAGAGAGTCACACTCCAATCTCCTGAATCCCAAACCTCTTCTGTGGTCACACCATCACGCCACACCTCCCCAGCCACAGGATATGCTGAGGTTGTGTGAGATTACACAAATCTGCTCTGAACTGTGACAGACTGGGGCCCTGCAAACCATTTCCACGGTGTGGCACAGCTTTGTACATCCCAGGGATGATTTCAGGCAGTGACATCCATGGATGGAGCTTTGCACAGTTGCATTTTCCCAGGAGCAGTGCAGATTCACACACTGTATCCTGCAGGTCAGAGCAACTGCCCCATATCCACATCCCGCCTCAGCTGCCTGGAGGAGACAAATGGAATCAAAAATGTTTGATTCGAGCAGAATTCCATCATCTGGATTTTTAAAATGGAATGGAGTTTGGTCCTGGGATGTGTTTAGGGATGTGGTTTAGTGGTGGATGTGGCAGTGCTGGGTTAATGGTTGGACTCAATGGTTTTGGAGTCTTTTCCAACATTAATGATTCTGTGATCTCAGAAAATAAATGGGAACGTAATCAGGGGTTAAAGAGTTATTGTATCCCCCTGAGATGCAGACAGAGATACAATTCCTGTTGTGACCAGCACACCTCTAATCTAAAACTGTTTCAGAAGTTCCATTTGTGTGGATTTTTGCTCTGATTTGCAGAGAAGCTCCAGCCTGGGTTAATAATACAGTGGCAGCACTTCACAATGCTCTCCACCATCCAGAAGTAGCTATTAAACTGTCAACAGCACTAAAAGATGATATTTTGATGGCAATGGATAGGAACCCCATCTCCCTGCCCGTGCTACTCAACATTTCTGCAGCTTTCAAGCGCAGTCAAGCATAATTTGTCACCTCCTTGCATATGTGACACTGTCTGAACAGGGACTCTGAGCTACAACTCTGTCAATCAATTTCTTTTCCCAGGCAAAACTCATGCAGCACCACCAGACTGCAATTCCCCTTCCCTTCCCCGTGCCCCTTGCACTCTTTGCTGTTCACCATCCACCTGGAGACCTCAGGAGGGGTGGCAGGACGTGCCAGCTCCGGGGCTGGAGCTGATATGGACCTGCACAATCCCCTGGCCAGCTGCAGCCAGAGATATCATTTAGTGCTCACCATCAGGGATGGATTTGGGCTTGGATCCTGCTGGGAAATACTTCCAAGGGCTGACTTGGCCAGTATCTGTCTGGCTATCTTCTTCCTTGCAGCCTAACCTTTCCTTTCATGCTGCACACATCCTAAAGGACATTGCCAGCTTTCAGTTCAGGTGAAAACACTTTTTTTTTTTGGCCGTTGTCACAAGTCTGCCATAGGGGGGGTGACCTCAGCAGTGATCTCTGCAATCACCACCTCCAAAGTGCACCTGCAATCTGGAAGAGATTGGTTTGTGCCAAAATCCAGCAGATAATCACAAACCCTTCTGTCCTTGCTGCAGTTTTAAACTGGTGATCAAAGTCATTCAGTCCCACCTACATCAAACACTGAATAAAGTTGTGTTTTTCTCAGTCTAAACCTGTCTAGAGCCAGAATATTAGAGGCAGAAATAAGCTTCATTTATAATTCTCAAGCAAAATCAAATTATTTCATGTCTTTGTGCCCCAAGTTGTTTTTCTTTCTTATCCTAACTAGAATAATGAGAAAAAGGTGGGAGGAAAAGTGCATCCACCTGGGCTGCTCCAGAAAGGCTCAGCAGCAAACGTTTTGAAGTCTGCCATGAAACATTCATCAGCCTCATTTGCATTACAATGTCATGGTTCTCTGGGTGAAATCCTGAAATCATTGCAAATTTGTTTTTTAATTTATTGAAAGATTGCTAAAATCACCATATGCAGCTGATAGGAAGGTAGTGGAGATTCAATGAACAACAGGAGCACAATGTAATTCTAAAAGGATTTACAGGAATCTGCCCTTACATTCCCTGCATTTTAAGTTCTGTAAATTTTGTTGTTTGTTTGGCAAAAGCATATTTTCTAGAAAGGTATCTAAGAAATGCAGAGGTCACTTGTGTACTCAGAACATTTTTGTAGTAGGTAATCACTGTCTCCAAAGAAATATCTACCTCAGAAGTACTTTGAGGTATTTTCTCCTTGAAAAACCCTTGGTGCATTGTAATCAAATTAACTCTCAGCATCCTTTTGGACAGCAAATCAGGCCCAATACATGTTTTTAATTTTCCTTATTGTGTTCAAATAATTTCTGAGTAGTTTTTTCCTATAGCTGTATTTAGAATGTGGATACCAAAATTAATCCAATATTCCAGTGCTGCTTGTAGCAGTATTAGAGAAAATCATGTAAATCTTTGTTTACCCCATTAAGGCATTACATAACTACACATGTAAATTATTAAAAATCCTTCATTGTGTTCCATCATTGGTCTTGTGATCAATTATCAGAAGGATGATCATTAAATTGTTATCATATTCAGTTATTAATGATTCCTAAATGGCAAATATTGAGGAGAAGAATGGCGTTACCACTGATTATTTTAAAAATTCGCAATAAAAATTAAAACATCCCAGTGAAAATACCACCTTCAAAACATCATTTCAAAAACAACACTGCAATGGATTTTGGAGTTAATTAGGAATTTGCTGTGCTTTTTTCCCCCCTTTCATGCTTAGAACAGGAACAGAAACATTTCATCAGACAGGTGTTTGCTATTTCAAAGTCTGGGAGGTCATTACAGAAATATGTGCAAGCAACAGGTTTGGGACATTTCCTTAGAAGGACACTCAGAAGGAGGGCGACAACTTCAATATTTAGATGACGAAAATGAGCTGTTCCCAACAGCCGAGGGCACAAGCGCGACTCGGCTGGTCCCCGGGCGGCGCCCCCAGGTTTTCCCATGCCCAGGATTTTGCAATCCGATTTTTTCCGGGACACGGAGCAGGCTCTGCCGTGGCGCTGGAGGGTGAATAATTGATGTGCTGGCAGCTCGGGGCTGTCGCTGTCGCTGTCGCCCGGCGGGGCCGGGCAGCGCATCCCGGGGATGCCCCCGGAGCGCTCCCTTTGCCACCCGCATGCTCTGCACCGGGAGCCGCAGGGAAACGGGGATTTGGGGTGAGTTCGGGCAACTTCGGGGGGTGTCTGAGCGTCCTGCCAGCTCCTTTCGCTCCTGTGCCAGACTTTCTACAAATAATCTGCGTTCTTTTGGAGTCTGATGTGACTTAAAGCCTGAAAAGGCAGGTGGTGCCTTTCTTTATAACTCTAGGAAATGTGTAAACAGTACCTACAGAACTGGCACGGAATTTATGATGTCGCTGTCGCCGTCACCCGGCGGGGCTGGCCGGGCAGCGCATCCCGGGGATGCCCCGCGGAGCGGCTCCGCGGCTGCCGGAGCCATAAATAATCTGCGTTCTTTTGGAGTCTGAAGTGAGTTAAATCCTGAAAAGGCAGGATGTGCCTTTCTTTTTAACCCTAGGAAATGTGTAAACAGTACCTACAGAACTGGCACTGAAGTTATGATGAAGCTGTCTGAAATTATCTGGTGGTATTTTAAGTTTGCAACCCCCCCTAATAGTTTTAGCACGCTACTAAAACTAAAGATATTTATGTTCCCTTTACGATTTTCCCAAACTGAGATTAATGTAATTCAGTATCAAATGTGAGAGCTTGAAAGAAGTTTTGTTTTCCATATAAAAAAAGTTGGTTTCCTGTTGGAAGTTTAACTTAGGGTGTTGTTTTTTAGATACATTTCCCACTGGGTTGAGAACATGACCTGAGACTTGCATTAAGTTCTCCATTAATAACTCTGCATTAAATGTTCTATTTTACCATAAAGTAATTGAAAAGTGACTTAATTTTCCTAAGGACAGGAAGGAGATATATTTTAAATATAAAGCACACGGCAGGATGAACTAAAGCAACTCTCACCCCTTCTTTGTAAGGTGAAAAACATCAAAGTGTTTTTATTTATTAATCATTAACAGCAAGCCTACCTATAATACTTTTTCCAACTGTTTGAGTGCTGTTATTTTCCAGCAGTGATCCTGCCAGCAGTGCCGGGGAGCTCTCAGGTAACTCAGTCCTTGGCACAGTTAAAAATTGATACAAAAGCAATCAGCTCCAGAGAGCAGAGGCCATGGGTAGGAGCAGGGATGTGAGATGAATCATGAATAAGCCTTGATTGTGAATAACAAGTTCCCTCTCTTTTTATTTGTTTTTAATTGCATAGCCACATTCTGCTGCTTCTGCTTTATTTCCCTTGTTTTGATCACAAAAGCATTTCTTCTTTGGCATCCAAAGCCCAGCCACATTTTGAAGGGATACAAGTCCAGCACAATGATATCTGGTGCTAACAGCAATTAAATGTCCATGTTCAAAATAAAGAAAAAGCAACAAAAACCAAGAGGTGAAAGCAGGGATATGTAAACACCAGGAGATATGCAAAGAATGGATGTAATCCTGCACTCCTTAATCATGGGAGTAATCCTTATTCAGGAAAATAATCCTGCTGCTTTCAGTAAGCATCAGTGGGTGCTGGAGCACCAGGCCCAGCTTTTCCAAGGAGATAACAATGTTTTACCTGTATTTTTTCCTGCAGTGCAATTTTAGCAACACAGCTTATGGTGATGTGTTTGAATGCAGTAGTGATAATATTAAATTAGGCTTTACCTGATGTCCGTTTTTCCTCTGCAAGTGTGAAAGAGAAAAATGAGATAATGGATGAGATGTGTCAGGGAGAAGATACAAATCCCAAGTGTTTTATTGGCTACCCCTGTTCCCTGTGTTTGCAAATCTCTTTTTGGTCTATGGGATGGATCAAATTTGCTTTTTTTTTTTTTTAAGGATAGGATGCAACTTCAGCACCAAAAAACTCCTGATATCCCTTAAAGTGTATTTGGCTCTCCCTAAAAGTGATGTGGATAAATATTGTCCATCTGATTTAAATGCAAGGGGATCATGATAATGTCTTGGGCATGTTTTTATTGCTGTGAAGCTCTGTGATCTTGCAGGAATGACACGTTTTTATATGAATGTGGTGGTTTTATTGCCCTTTTCACCAGCCCAGCTCAGCATTTCTGAGCTTTGCCCTGGCAGCCCGTGTGGTGCTGCTCTGTAATCCAGGAGGGGGTTTAGGAGCACCTGAGTGCCCTTCCCCAGACAGAGCATCTGTTAATGAGGAAAACTAATTACTTAAAAGCTTTCAGCAGGATGGGGTTGTGAAGTATAAATAGTCATGAACTGCTCCTGGTGCTCTGGGTTTGTGCTGCTGCCAGCACTGGGGTGGAGAGGAGTTACCCTTCACACTCACTGCTCTGTGGGGGGAAAATTATCTTCTGAGCACCCAAAAAGAGGGGAAAATATAAAAAAATGCAATAAAAATTCACTGGGTAATGGTTCCAGGCAATGTTAAAAACTTACTCTGAAGTGAGGTTGGCATAAAGTCTCTATTGGCTTTTTGTTGTTGAATTGAGCTATCAAGAACAGGTCGATTTTTTTCCATCACCTTTCTTACATGGTGGTTTGTATTTAAAAATGAGGTTGAGTAGATTATCAGCATTTATTTGCTATAGAAGCAGTTTAAAGCTGAGGTTACATCGCTTCCATGGGCAGCAGAGAACTGGAAGCCATAAAATGACCCCAGTGCCAAGGGCTGGGGGGACAAAGTGGCAGCTGCAAGAGGCTGGGGCAGCCCTGGGCAGCATTTCCCTTCTCTTACCCCATGCAGAGTCCCAGAAGGAGCATCAGTTCTCTCCAGGGATGTCTCTTTCTGTCCCTGAACCCTGCCCATGGAAAGTTCCTAATCTTTAGAGAGCCCCACAAGCACTGGTTGCAGGTTAATTTGAATTTTATGAATTTTGAAGGTACATTTTTCACATCTGTTCTTTTTTTTTTAATTCTACCTATAAAAACCCAAACTACACATGCAGCAATTATTATTTGAGAATCTCCTTCTGGCATTGGGCACAGGTCAAGTGCCCATTTTAATTTTTATTACTTTTTGAGGATTTTAGAGGTGGCTGTTCAAGCAAATTTGTTGAGAAGTTTTTCAAACTTGGCCAAAACGTGCTCTGGAATGGTTGAGCCTGTTTTGTATCAAAAATTGTGTGTGCAGTGATGTAGAATGGCTGGGTTTGTGGCCTTTTTTTTTTGTATAAATTGTGTATGGAAAACATGTTTTCTGTGATTATTGATGTGTCATTCCTATGTCTCTCGTTGTCATGGTGGGTACTTGGTCAAAAGTTGGAGTTAATTTCCAGACTCCATGATGCTGTGATTTGGTGACTTTGAGGTCCTTTTCAACCTCAATTATTCCACGATCTTGTGGTTCGAAGTGGAAAAGCTGAGCTGGTGTGAATGTGCGTGTTGTATTTAATGTATGACTACAGACAGATAAAACTGCAATGTGTACTTTTAAAATGAAGGTTTTCCCTTGTCCTCCGCGAGTTCCTCTGCTGCAAATCCCGGCCTGGAGGAGCAGAGTTCCCAACAGTCCTTCCTTGTTTGTGCTCCAGCCTAACCCAAATTTTCCCCCAGGGCATTTTCAAGGGTGTTCTTCTCTCCTGCAGCGCTGCTCCTGTTTCCTGAGATGCTTCTGGAGCGCTGAGCAGAGCCCAGCCCCACTCCCGGCTCTGTGTGTGGTCCAGCCCAAACCTGTCCCAGGTTGCCCTCAGCGCTGTGCGTTAATCACCGAGTTAATTGGGGGATGCTGAAACACCTCAGCCGCGCAGCTGGCAACGCGCTGAGCCAACTGCCCTGGGAAATGCGCCCTGGCCACAGAGGGATTCTCCTTCCTCCCCTCCCTGCAAAGTACAAACAGCTCTAAGTGTTGTGCCCCGCTTGTTGATGGTGTGCTGCCATTAATAATTATTACAGTCCTGCACGGGCTTGTATCACAGACAACTGAAAATGTCTTTTGTGCCCGTTGCAGGAGGTGGGATGAGGTATAGAAACTTTTGCTGGTGATTAAACCCATCAGTGCAGGATTTATGAGGGGGAAAACAGTGCAGAAAGCACACAATAACAGTGACAAAACCAGCTCTTGGCAATTACTTTGTCTGTCTTTTGGAAGAAGACTGGAGTCAAGAGAATATGGACACGTTTTCCCTTGTGTAGGATAAATAAATGGGAAAAAAAGAAGTGTTTTAGCAGCAGAAGGTCACTGGCCACAGTCCCTATGGGTGCTCTGGGACTGGGATTCAGATCTCTTTGGGTTTAATTGATTGCATTTAGTTTTCTTCTTCTATTGCTCTGGATTCCTAGTGCCACTTGGAGCTGCCAGCATGGAAAATGGATTTGGGAGGCTGAGCACAGACAGCTGGGAAGGTTGAGGAGATACCTGGCAGTGCTTGGCTTGGAAATTCCCACGAGAACCAGGGCAAGGCAGGAAGCAAAGGCCACACATGGAGAGCCTCTTCTGAAACCAACTGCTGCTCTTTGGAGCATTTAAAATGATTTTAAAATCCCCTTTCTGGATAAGATCAGACTTTAACAGGCAAAGTTCCCATGCAAATTCTTACAGAGAATATTCTTATAGAGAATTATTTTTTTGTGTAGTTTTGCTTGACAGGCCACCTTTAAGAACAGATTATACTGAAAGCAAGGTTGAATCAACCTTAGGTGGCTGGGCCTCACTCAGCTCAATTTTATGTGGCTGAGGGAGTAAAACTGAGCTGCCCATGAATTCCCTCACCTGCATTATTTGTCAGCACTGCAAAAGCAGAGGAGCAGCCTGCAGGGAGGGTCTGTGCCAGCCTGCAGGTGACTGCACCAAACTCCTCTGTTTTGCAAACAGCAATGGAAGCAATGTGGTTTTATTCCCATTTTCCATGCCTGGAGCTGGTTGAGTTCCCACAAAGGGCATTGTCCCAGCGTGTGACACGCAGGGAGGGCGCTGGGGGAGTCCATGGACAATGAAACACTTGCTCCATGGAAAATGAAAGAGTTGATGTCAGTGTGCAGCCTGGGAGCAGCCTTTGCCTGCTGAGCCCAGAACTGAACCACCCAAACTCTCCTTTCCCTCTTTTATCCTCTCATACCTCAGCCTGAGTTTCTCAAGGCTGAATTTTCTAGCAGGCAGACACTGCTTGCTTTGGGTTTTTTCATTTCTTTCCTTGCCTACACATTGCCTTGAACAACAGCTCCTGACCTACTTCTGTCTTTTAATTGCTGCTGCAATATGAATTTTAATTCCAGCCAGAGTCCAGATGTACTGAGGATGCACAGCACATGCCAGGGCCAGGCCATTTATCTCCCAGGCCAGTCTTTCTCAGCCCTTTGAATCCAGGGACCCCTTAACCTTTCTGAAAAAATATCTGAAGCCATCATCACATATTTCACTGTTGTCTGCTGATGGGAAATGCAGATAATAACTGTTAATCTAAATGCTAATATGTATTTTCTCTGGCAGCTTAGTTCGTTTTACTGTTCTTTAACCTTTGGCTGAAAATATTAATGGAGATGGATGTGAGCCTTGTGCTTCCATCCCCCAGAGCCCAAATGAACCTGGGCAGTGGCAATTTATAGGTCAATTTATATTTTTATTATTATACTTAATGCTTTATGCTTCTTTTCATGGCTATTTTTGGGGAATTATGGACACTAGAGGATGAGTGGGTCACTGAAAACTCAGTACTCTGGGTGTGGGGGAGATCACAGTTTGATGGATAAGGAATTAGGTTTAGCATTCTCCAAAAGGGTTCTGTGAACTTTGTTCCCAAAAAAAAAGTCTTTTTTTTTTTAATTTTTTTTACTTCTCTACATTTGAGAAGAAACACTGGCTACAGGTGCTGCATTTTGAGCATCTCAAGAATTTCCTCTCTTGGGAACATTGTTTTGCTTAGCTAAGATCTCACTTCTTTTATTCCACAGAAATGGGAAGTGAGAACAAGTTATCAATGTGTCTTCTACAGAATTAAATTAACTCACAGAATTAAAACTGAACTCAAGAAAAGCTTTAATCATTCTGTGGTTGTAGCTTGTCAAGCACTTGGGAATCCTTTGGGAGGGGGGAAAAAGCGTATTTAAGAACATAAGCTCAGGTTTTTCTGGGATACACTAGATTTTAATTAAACAGGAGTTTAATTAATAGTAATTAATAAGTAAAATACAGAAAAGGAGAGCTGCTCATACTCTGGAGAGTCAGAAAATGATGAGAAAATTGGGGATACGGCCTCACACAAGCCCTGGGAATGTGGCTGGGAGGAGAAGTCCAGGGAAGGACAGCACATGGAGGAGGATCCTTCCCTCCACCATTCCAGTATCCTCTTTCCCATAAATATTTTCCAGTCTTTTGCTTGCTGGTCACTCTGCCAAGGGAGGATTTAACAGCACAGATGCATCAAATCATTATCCCAGTGATGTATTACAGGTACAATGTGTATTGCAACCTGTTCTCACAGCAGCCAGAATGTTAGTGCCTGATATTATTACTGATATTTGATGTACAATCCAACTCTATTTAATTAGTTCACTAAAATGCATTTTCTGCCAGAGATATAGTGAACAGGAAGGAAAATCACCTTCTTGGAGAAATGCCTCGTAGCAGGATGACTGCAAAAAGCAGATAGTAGAGTCTGAAAGGCAGAAATTGAGTGCATCAATCCTGCAGACCCCCCATAATCTGTGGAACCTCATAGCTGAGATTTTTGGAATACAAGCTGGCAATTTAGCTGTAAAATAAAACTCTTCAAAAGGAAACTGTCACGATATTACCTATAAACACTTTAGAACAGCAGATTAATCTGGAGTTTATGGGTAAGGTAGCAGAGAGAGGCTTCTGTGCTCAAAGAAGTATTTTTATGTTTGGGTAAATGACCTGTTCCTTATCCACAGAGCTGCAGCTTTGCCTCGAACAGGAACCTGAGCTGTGGCCTGGGGAGTCATCCCTAGCACAGCCACACTTGTGTTGTCTCCTTGGTACCCACACTCACAGTGACACCAGGACATCATTAAGAAAGGTTTCATCTTCTTTTTGCATCCTCTGAGGAGGCAGGAGAGCAGGATTTTGGCTCGAGCTCTGCGTCAGGCTCTGGACTCCTCTGTGTGCTTGATGGCAATTTGTGCACTGCTGTGCTGCCCAAAGCCAAAGCTTCCCTGAGCAGCTCACAGACCTTCCCTGAGCAGCACAGAGGCATTCCCCGACCCCTGAGGGGTCAGAAACAGCTTCCTCCTCCTTCTGTCCTGTGGGAAGCGTGGGCTGACTTGGTTGCTGTACGTGGGAGGAGGATGCAGGAGCCAAACACCACCACAGGTCCTGTTCTCCTGCAGGTGGGAGGATAAAAGGGCTTGGAAATGGATCTCTGAGCCCTCTTCCATGAAAGCAGGAGATCTTCTCCTGCTCAGGGCTCACTGGGGGGATGTGAGAAGGGCCCCACTCGTGTTGCTGCTGGTGGTCTCCCCCTGTGAGGTTGGCACAGGGGTGGAATCGCAGCTCCTGGACCACTGGATTAGGGAAGGTGTCCCTGCCCATGGCAGGAGCTGGAATCAGGTGGTCTTCAAGGTCCTTTTCAACCTAAACCATTTGAGGATTGTGGATTCCCACAGTGTGTGGTTGGGAATGGTCCCACTCCTAAATTGTCATTCCCTGCAAACCTCTCCATGATCAGTGCACTGCTCTGGGAAGGCTCATGGAAGCCTCCAAGGGAAGAGGGCTGGATGTGGGGTTGGTGGCTTGTGCAGAGTGAAAGAGCTGCTTTGGTGGCTCCTTCCAGCAGACAGGTCAGAGAGATCCAGAGGGGAGAAACCTGAACAGTGAGCTGCAAGGAAACCTGTGCTGCTGCCTGCGTTCCTGTCTTGGTTTGCAAAGCCAGGTGTCTGCTAAGGAAGGCAGGAGCCTCCCCTGCAACTGAAAATGTAAAACTCCCTCCCTCTGAATTATTATAATTTTGAAATTTGAGGCTCTCAGGCAAAGATATGGGAGCAGGAATAACAGTTCTTTAGTAGGGAAGAAAATAAAAATAATTGAATACACACCCGTATTTCCAACCTAGGAGAGTTCCCAGGCTGGTGAATGGAGTCCTGGGTCTGGCAGAGAAGGGAAGAGGCAGTAAAGGCTGTCTTCCCTCATCCCAGGACTGCCTTTCCAACCCTTCCAGCCTGCATGGGAATGGCAGGACACCATGGAATGATTTATTCTTAATCGCCTGTGCTCATTTCCTGTGTGCATCTGCAGCAAGCTGCTCTGCCACACCAAATTACACTTTATTGCTTCTCATGTTATTTCTCTTTCCCTTTGTGCTCCTCAGGTAGCGACTGCATTTTAGCTTGTTTTCAGGAACCAGCAGTAATATTTCCTGAGCCAATTCCTTTCTTTAATTTGTTGTTGTTTTGGTGTCTGACACATCCAGAGCTCTCCCTGGACTCCAGAGCCTCAGTACAGTACAAGTGTCTTGAACACAGTTTATTTTAATCAGGCCTCCCAGAATTCAGTAAATACTTCAGGCCAATTCCTCCAGTAAATCTGAACACATTCAGCAAAAACAAGTGCAGGCAGTGCTCAGACATAATTGCCAACAATTTCACACCCACAGAACCCTCGCTTGCCTCTGACATTCCCAGAGCCCCATCTTCCCCATCTTCCTTCGAGCAGGAACCTCCCAGTTGCTCAGGGGATGGGATTTTCGATGCAGCTCTAAATGAAATGTTTTCAGCACTGAGTGCAGAATTACCCGTGTAGTTTTTCTGGTTAATGTTCTCTGTGTCAGAGTGGAAGGACCACACTGCAGAGAGAAGCAGCTCTCCAGAGGTCTGGAGGCCAGGTTTGATCCAGGCACTACCCAGGCATTCCAAATATGAACTGAATCTGTGTCTGCTGCATTTAACTGGAACTCTGACAATTACAGGCTGTCACAGGAGACTTCCACTCCTCTTCCTGACTCAATTACCCAGGCTCATGCTTCTCCTAAGACTGAGCGTGACTTTATGTACCATGCTGTAAATAAAGTCAAGCTCATTCTCCTTTTTCTTTGCTATCCTAAGGAAAAGGGAGAGGCTGATTTTAGCACCCAGCATCCAATCAAGCCCAAGCCTCAGGGGGAGCTTTTGGTTGAACTGCAATTAAGTATTTATTTTTTAGTCCAGTTGTGGTTATTGATGCACTGAATTAAAAAAAAATTAAAAACTCTTCCCATGTTATTGCACATTCCTAAATCCTTACTATAAGAGTATCTATCATAAAGCCTTAAAATTACAAATATACTTAATCAACTCAGGTCCCCTTAAAATTTTACAGACACAAATCATTACTAGGCAAAATACTGCAGCACACCACTAAGTTATGTTATTGCCATGGTATTTTCCATAATATATCCTGCTCCTTATGGAGCCTTGCTTTCTTCATTCCCTATTTTTTGTGCTGAAAAGTTGTTTGCATTAAGCTGTTCACAAGTCCTGGTTTCTTCTGTGAGTGATCTGTTGACTGCAGCTCAATAATGTTTGAGAATATCGAATTATTTCTTGCATTTTGGTGGTGATCTGAGTGTTTCCATGTACAATTCCTGACTTGTGTCCTGCTCTGGAGCTCATGAACTCTGCAGCAGTCAGGCAGGTTCCACTTCCCATGGGAGTGCTCCCCTCCTTTTGCTTCTCCCCTTTTCCCACTGGGATGGCACAGAAGGATTATGAGAATAAATCACATGGGGCTCTGTTTTTTCAAGGTGGAAAAAAAGGCCATTCTTTATTCACTTATCTCCTTTTTATACAGTCTCACAGACCTCGTGTGGGACTCCCATTGGTCAGTAGCTTTCTTGCCAATTATTTATGGGTTAGTAACAAGTTGTTATTCTGTATTAATTGGTCACTCAAACTCTTGGTGTGTATGTGCAGGTAAAATTCTTTGTGCGAGATAATTTTCATTTTTCTGTCTAAGGTGTAAAAGCAATTTATACAGGTTGTTTTTTACTCAGGAATAGATTGTTATGTTAATGAACTGCTCACACCAGGGTTGCCTTCACATGGGAACTGGTAAAATGCAAGCTTGATTCAGAAGAAATGACAGGCCAGCCACAGCAGGCCTGATTTTAGAAGGTTTTTCTTTATAATTTTTCTACCTTACTGCAACAAAGGATCAGCACAGGATCATCCGTGGAAGTGCTGTCCTACAGAAATGAAATCCCTCTAAAGCTGGGGAACTGGGAAGTGCCCACCACAGTGCTGTGGAATCTTGGATGGGCTCAGATGTTGTGTGGAAGTGTTTAACTGAGCTGCGTGGGATAAATGCCTGAAAAAAAAATCCGTATCTTGTGGAAATCCCTGCTGTGCTCCCATGGTTTGAGTTGGGAGGGACCTTAAATCTCATCCAGTGCCACCCCTGCCATGGGCAGGGACACCTCCCACTGTCCCAGCTGCTCCCAGCCCTGCCCAGCCTGGCCTTGGGCACTGCCAGGGATCCAGGGGCAGTCAGAAATAACAAATTGTGCCATTGCTGATGCTCTCATTAACTCCCCAGAGCTGCTTCAGGGGATGAAAAGTCTCCTTTTCACACTGCAGGAGTTTTAACTGTGCCCTGGCTAAAGATTACCTCAACCTGCTATAAATTGAGATGTTTCACTAATTGCTTTCTTGGTTCATTAGCCAAATTGTGAGTATGAGGGAAATGGAAAAGGCTCAGAATGAATTTCCCTTGCAATCCTTAATTTAAATGGTGAATAATAATTTAATGTTGAACAAAACATTTTGGGTGATTTGCTGTGCTGGAGCTCATTTTTTACCTTGGGATCATTTGCCACCTTTGAAGCTTTGTGGGAAAATGATCCTCAGCTCTGCTTCTTTGTGATGTGACACCAGGCAGGAAGGAATGATCATTACAGAATAATTGTAATCATCTCAAAATTTATACAGAAACACTTTTGTCATGGGAGGTCCCTCCTCAGATATTGTTATAAGCAGTGAGATAAAAGAGATAAAAGGCCAAAATCTGTGAAGGTTTTGCTTCTGTGGATGCTGTGGCTCTATTTCCATTTCAGCCATGAAGGTGTCAAAACTACAACATGTCCCTGGTTTACTCTTTCCAACACTCAGCTAAAAATCAAAGATTTTCTCTGAGCAGCTGCAGGTAACAAATTCTACTAATTCATCAAAGCCAATGTGGTAGAATTTAATCAGTTTTATGAAATTCTTCCCATGGATTGTTATGGTAGGGCTGTGGCACAGGAGGTCGTTTGTGAGCTCTCAATTGCTGGTTGTGTGACAGTGAAAAAAGGAGGCCAAAAGAAAGGTTAAATTAAAGAAGCTGCTGGAAGCTATTTATGTGAGACGAGTGTATATTATCTAAATTAATGACAGCAAACCTCCAATTAGCTGAATACTGATGCACAATTCAAGCTTTATGAGGTAAATGCATGTTTTGTTCAGGCAAAGGGCTGGGTAAGGAAGGTTTTGCTGGGGTGGGGTTCCAGGTAAATGAACATTTTCTCTTTCTTAGGGCACAGTGACCTCTCTGCTGCTGCTGCTGACAAATCTTTACAATAAATCTGTCATTGTTTCCCAACATCAACAAGGAGTGTGAAACTTAGGACCTTTCCCTCTAAAATATCCTCCTATAACATGGGATGAGCAAAAACCTTGCATGTGCTGCTTTGTGTTTCCAGAAACAACTTAATTTTTATTTTAGAGCACAGGTTTCCTCCTCAGACCAGTCCATGTTGGTTTGGCTTAAATAAATTTGCTTCTGTTTTGTCCATTTAGAGAATTCCTCTGTAAAAATACACCAAAGAGGGCTGCAGCTATGAACTCCTTCAAGGAATCCAAAGGAAATTTCTAGTGTTTTTTGCAGTTTATACATGCTAAAATAATGGTGTAATGGAGTGATTTGATTAATTTACTCTTTGGGAAGGGTAGGATTTTGTTGGAGATTATCAGTTATTTCATTATCCTGATTATGGTAATTGAGATTCAAGATTTAATTGCACTTTGTGCAGAAAATCTCTATTTTAATATACCCAGGAGCTTCACGTCGTCTCATACCTCTTCCTATGCATCTTCTGAGTTTTGTGCATCTCTTATTTAGTGTCAGTATTTTGCAGCAATGTGCCCCTTTCTGGGAAAATATCAGTTCCTAGAGTACTTCTGCTCATTTAGGATGAGTTTAGGGAGATGTGGAGGCAGTGCTCTATTTTATTTATTTATATTTTCTTTGATTTCAGGCTCTGTTCCTTTGTCACCCTGGTCTTGTCAGGTAATTTACACTGGCTTTTTTTACACTATTTTTTTTTCATATTATCCTCTGATGTATCTTAATTCTATCCTAATTTTGAGATGCCTGAGATACCAAGATCCCCTTTTAAAAATTAAGCAGCACTCTGGGTTACTCAGCACTTCTGTGCTGTGTGCTCATATTCAAACTTACTCACTTTGTATTGCTTCAGTTCCTATTTTTAAGATCCAGGCACAAATGCAGCTTTTCTTGTTTTCACTGTTCTTTTGCAATTATTTTGTTTTTACCTGAGATTTTCTCTGTCCATTCAGTCCAAAAATACAGAGGCTTTTATAAACAACTCTTATTCAGCTTTTAGTCGGGGAGAAAAAACCCAAAAAAAACCAATTAAAAAAATCCATAAAAACTCACTCAACTTTAAAAGCATTATCTGCTGTTCTATTCTGGGGAGGATGGAGCCAGGCTTTCTTTGCAGCCTCCTCCTCAGTCCCCAGGGTTTTCCCAGTAAAATTCCCCATTTTCCTTTTCTCCAGCACCTTTTTCTGTGCCATTAGAGTAGGACTATTTTTCATGTGAGGGTTTTTCTTTTGTTTCCTGTGTGCCACTCGTGTTTCCCACTTTGTTTAACTGGGATTGCTCTCCTGAGAGCTGAGGGACATTTCTAACACCCAGAATTGAAGACAAATAATTACATGTTGCTTGACCCAGGTCACCAGCTGGTCACCACCCACCTTTTCCTTCATTTTTATTCCCCTACCTTTGATCCCCACTGCTGTTTATTCTACATTTCTAGCAGGAGACATTTAGCAAAGGCTTTGGCTATAAGATGAATTCCCAAATCCACAGAGTATCCTCATATTGTATTTTCAAACTGAAATCCTCTTGAAAGGTCACTTGAAGGTTTGAAATACCAGAGCACTTTGCTGTTGATTTTTCTTATGGTGATTGAGGAGCCATGGAGCTCATCAAGCTCCTCTACTGAAAACACAGCCACTGGTTAAATTCATATTCCTGTAAAGAAAGAGCCCACAGAGCTTTTCCACACTGCTGCAGCTGGAACTGCATTGTTGAGGGATGGATATCCCCAGGAATGACACCTGGATCTGCCCAAAGGGGGCAGAGGAGAAACCATTCCATGTACCTGCTGTACTTACAGGAGAGCACGGATCCACTTAGCCATGGTTATGATGAGGGATTAATTTCCACAGCCCAGCAGTGGTTGAGGCTCTCAGTGCATAGCCCAGAGCAGCTGTGGCTGCCCTGGATCCCTGGAAGTGTCCAAGGCCAGGCTGGACACTGGGGCTTGGAGCAGCCTGGGACAGTGGAAGGTGTCCCTGCCCGTGAATCTTGGTTTGCAAAGCCAGGTGTCTGCTAAGGAAGGGAGGAGCCTCCCCTGAAATGGAAAATGGAAACTCCCTGCCTCTGAATTTTTATAATTTTGAAATTAAGGAGTGCTCAGGCAAAGATATGGGAAGAGGAATAACAGTTCTTTACTAGGAAAATTAAAAATACAAAAAAAACCAACACTGCCAGAGTCAGAGCAGGCCCTGTCAGGCCGTGGGTCAGGGAGGTGGCACAGCCCCATGCCAGGGTGGCTCAGCCCTCCTGCAGTGCCAGCTGTGCTTCTGCTGGAGCAGGGATCCTGCACAAGGGGGGAGTTTTCCTCTGGAGCTCCAGGGCTGGGGGAGATGGGCCTGGGCTCCTCTGGGAATGCAGGGGGCAGAAAGCTGCTCCTCTGGGAATGCAGTGGGGAAGAAAGCTGCTCCTCTGGGAATGCAGGGGGGAAGAAAGCTGCTCCTCTGGGAATGCAGGGGGAAGAAAGCTGCTCCTTTGGGAATGCAGGGGGAAGAAAGCTGCTCCTCTGGGAATGCCGTGGGGCATTCCTGCTGTGCTGTTCCAGGTCAGATTGGATCCAGGTAGGAATTTTTGGCTCCTCCCCTGGGCAGAGCCTCTCCCCATGGATGATGGAATTTTCTCAGCCATGCAGGGACACTCACTGAATCATGAACAGAAGATAATTAATAATTAATGGCCCATTAATAAAGTATATCTCCTGGAGGGAGGGTGTGGCAGAGCTAAAGAAAAGTGCCCCATGACCAGAGAGAACTGCCCCAGCTCTGACAGATGGTGACAGAACACACACCCAGCTAAACCTGAGACACCACGGCAGGGGATGGAATGGGAGAGGATTTAGGTCCCTTCCAGCCCAAATATTCCATGATCAAAATCTCTGTATGATTAACTCAGAACCCAGGGAGGTGACAGGGTGACCACTTTATTTTGGGGGCTCTTTTGTGAGGGGTGATGTTTGCTGAGTGAATAATTTTTGGCATCATGCTAACAACATGCTTTTAGTCACCCCATAGGCTGTAGATGTGTTCTATGAGATAATATATTTCTAGTTTTGTTCATCAAGTTTGGATCAAATAAAGATTACTGAGTTCACAGGTTTATAGGCAGTCCAAACAATGGATAATTTCAGTATAAGTAGCAATGGATAATTTCAGTGTAAAGTAAATTCACTATAATAACCATGCATAATTTAGGTATAAAGAACCCCGAATTCACTCAAGAATGGCTGAAACCGGTTCTTTTGTAAAAGTAGTAATTATAGCCCTACCACCATCATAAATGCAAAAATCAAAATGCTTCTAAGACTTTAGAAAAATAATATTGAAGATTTTTGGCTAAATGGTGATTTTTCTCAGCATTGACCTGCCTACTCATGAGTTTGATGCTGTTTTAATTAATCCTTTTTAGGTTCAATGATGAAGTGTCTAAACTTCCTTGTGTCATCCCAGTGTTCTTTTCTCTTTGCAATCAGGATTTCTCTGTTGTCCCACTCTGAGTTCATGCCCTTAAATACTTTTCCACTAATTTTCCACACTTTGAGGATCCAGCTCTGCACTGACAAAGGCAGAGAGCTGAGTTATGCTAGAAAAATATTAATATCATGCAGTGATTTTTTTTATCCTTATGAGAAGATAGATCATATAAATGAGGCAATCATTGTTGAGAAGAGAACTTACAATCTCTCCTTTCACCAGCACAAAGTGCCAAGCCTTTTTAAGGAAAAGGAAGATGGGAAGTGATGTGTGAAGCTCAGTAGCAGAAATATAATAGCTCTGCATATCCCTCTTTGTAAAGATGCAAGTTGGTTATTTTAATGAGTGAAAAAGTAAATTGTATATTATTTTTTACAAGAAAATTAGCTTTTATTTATGTAAGGCAATCAGTGTTTATTATAAGCTAAACATTTGGAGAAACAGATTTTAAAAGTCCCCACATTCTCTTGGATTTACAATGAGGGTTATGTTATGGGTTTTCACTATAGCTGAATAAAACCTCATCCTTCAAAAAAAAACCTGTTAAATATTCTTCAATTCTTGTAAATATCCCTGAATTCTTATTAAAAGCTCTTCAATTCTGTATAATCCTGTATCATCTTCTCTTTGGCAGCCACACAGCAGCTGTTGGCTCGCTGTCCCTTGATTAATTCTCTCCCTGTTCCAGGGTGGAATACACCTAGTTTGTTTAGTGAAAGGGAATATGGCTCATATTTAAAAATCCCTTTTAATGCAGTTACAGCATCTTTGCAGATTTAATTAGGTCTCAGCCCCTTCCAAATCGCTCAAGTCAAAGGTCCCATCTTACTTGTCCCTGAGGCATCGTTACACCAA
>QUSF01000019.1:11108449-11122273 GCA_003676055.1 Chloebia gouldiae | reverse complement strand
TGGCCTGGGAGAGCATCCCTGAGCCTGGCCTGGAACAACATCCCTGATCCCCAGCCTGGGAGAGCAGCTCTGAGCCCTGCCTTGAGCACCAGCTCTTTCATTTAATGAGCAATAACTTCCACCAGGTCTTTAAAAGAAATGACTCAACGCTTTCACCTTCTGAGAGTGAGAGAAAAAGATGTCTTTGGAGTCCATAATGCATGAAGGTGTTGGAAGCCTAATCTAGTATAAGCTGCCTCCAGCCAGGCCTTTTCAGCACCAGGGAAGGGAATGAATATCTGAAAAGCAGCAAATAACTCCAATTGCACTCTGATTTCATGGCACTGTGTGCTGGAGGTCAGGAACATAAAGCTGTTTATTTCTCCCCACGAAGCAGAGGCTGTTATCATAACCTGCTCTAGGTGCAGCTATTGCAAACTCCTCCTTCAGGGAAATATTGCATTTTATTACAGCATTACTTCACACCATATAAGCTCCTTTCCCTGCTTCTTTCTGTAGTAGTCTTGACCTAACCTTGGAGTTGTGTCCCAAAAGGAGGAGTTTTTTCCAGGAATCTGAGAGTGAAGTTATAATAATTTGGGCTGAGCATTTACCAGATTTTTCCAGCCCTATTGATCAGATTTGTCCAGCTCTGCCAATGGACAGCCACGACATGGAAACTTTGTTAGGAAAGGAGAGGGTTGGGAAGAATAAGGTTTGGAGCTGGTGGAACTTTTAGTTGTCTATTTGCAAGGAAATTAATAACATCTTGATTTAGCTACTGCTTTTTAAATGATGACAGGGAACTAAGTGGGAAAAAAAAACCCAAAACACCAAAAATCCCCAAAAACCCAATAAAACCCCCACATTCTCAACCTTGGAAATGCTGGGGAAATCCTAATATTATCACAATACACAGCCAGAAACAGCAATGTACACCCAAGGTACAGAAACATCTTGTGCTCATTTCAGGATTTTATTGAAATATAAAAATACTGTTATAAATTAGAGAAATCCACCTAATTTTGACTTCATAAACTTTCCTTAACTGTTGAATGAAGTATATAAATCTACATTTGTACATCTATCAGCATTAAATTTCTGGCCAAGGTGTTAATCCCAACATTCTTCTAACTAAGGCTAACCACATTTAGAGTAATAAGATGGTTTTAAATCAATATGACATAGACCAGACACATCCTCCAAAATCTATGCTTTCAGTTTAGGTTGTAAGAAACATTTTTGCCTTTTTATATAAAATAATGAATGACTTGCTGGAATTATTGGGATTTTTTTTTTTTTTTTTACATCACAGATGACCTTTATCCCACTAAGCACCAAAAAGTGCACATACTTCTGAGTGTATTTTAAAATTATTTTTTGCTCTTTAAAAGGGGAAAAAATTTAAAAGCCTGGATTTTAATGTGTTTAAAGGTGACAAAACTTTAACCCAATGCCCTTGCAGCTGTCCCTGCAGTTTGTCTGTCCTGTTGGCTGCTGTTGGTTGGGTTGAATTTACAGTAAATACTCCTGTTGTAAATATTGGTCTTTTTGCCTCCCTTGAATAATGCAGTGACCTCTAGATTCAACCCTTGTGTGTCCACATCTGGTTAGCATTCCCATTGTCCAGATTGCATGGGTGGGTTTGGGGAGAGAAAATTCAGGATCCCTGAGCTCCATGGTGCAGGGTTTGAAATTTAACTGGCCTGTTTTCTTCTTCAGGGTGGGGCAGCTGCTGGAGTGCTCCCAGCACACATTTACACTGATCCTAGCAAAGACCAGCCTTTCCTCTATTTTCCCTTTGCATTTTTGGAGTAGATGTAAAAAAAAAGGTCCATTACAAACCAGAAAAAAAGCAAACAAAACAGACAAAACCATATCTCATCCTTAATTAAAAAAAAAAATAAACAAACCCAAAACCACACAAACAACAAAAAAATCAAACTAAAATTGCAAATTAGCCAAAGTAACTGGAACTAATTCAATAGAGACATCTACCTGAGCCTAAGAAAATCAGGATAAAAAGAAGATATGGGTGCAGAAAGGGTGCACTCAGTTTGACCGTGGGCTGCAGCCATGCTGGACAGTTTCATATCCACATTTCCAGCTGCAGCTTTCCCAGAAAACTGAACCTTCCACCTGAGCCTTGCTGCCCTTGGCTTTGGGCAGAACCTGACCTGGTCAGGTCCCACCTGAGCCTTGGTGTCACCAGCACAGGGCTGCCAGCTCAGGGTGCTCCTTGCTGAGCCTGAAAAAGCTCAGCCGTGTCCTGCAGGTCCTTCCCAGGATTTGATGGAACAGGGAATAGCAATAGTGACCAAAGAGGTGTCTGGAAGCACGTTCAGCAAAGTCTGTGTGCTGGACCTGGTTTTATTACAGCTCCTTTCCCTGCTTCTTTCTGTAGCAGTCTTGACCTACCCTTGGAGTTGTGTCCCAACAGCAGGAGGGTTCAATTTTGGGATCAGTTGCCATCCCAAAGCGCCCAGTGGAAAGGCTGGATGTGGAAGGGCCAGGGTTTGGCTGGGGGAAGAGTGCAGCTGAGTTATTTAATGGTTTGTTCGTTGGCTCTGGATCAGAGATTGCTGTGGAAAGGGACAACTGCAGGACAAACAAAGTGGTGCTGGTGGCAGCCGTCCCCAGCCACCTCATTTGCCCTGCAGAGAGAATTGTTTCAGCATTTGGTTGTTCTGAGCTGCTCAGTTATCACTTCACATGGCACGATTCCAAGCATTCTCTGCAGTAAAATCTGGGAATCTGATGCTGAGCCTGTCACATTTAGGAGGGTGACTGCTCCAGCAGCTCTTTGCTCTGTGACTTCAAACAGGACAGATGTTACACATGGTTATGTCTAAGGTACCCCACTACCAGGGTCAAGCAGCTGTGGCATTATTTGATTTTTCTCCAAGCCCCTCAGTTTCCATAATCTTACCAGGAGATTTCCATATTTTTTAAGAGAACGAAAAGAAGAATGTGAAATGGAAAATCCAGGCTGACAAGAAAGAGGCCATTCCATGAGAGCTGTCAGAGCCCATGAGCCCAGACCCAAATATTGCTCCTCACTCCTCCTCATGTCTCCTTCCCCTCTTCCACCTGCCCCTGTGCCCCCTCCTTGCCCCCATGACAAGGGATGTGTCCTGCCTAACTGGGAAATGAATCCATAGATCCAACAGGGATGATCTGGTCAGCTTCTGTCTGTGGCAGCCTCTGATTGCCACAAATCCATTGATTTTCGTGGTCAGCTGCTTGGGACATCAGCTATCGACCCTTCTGTCAAAGTGCTTGGAAGAGGCCACAGCTTCAAAAGGCCCAGGTAGGGCATAAAGAAGGATAGGGCATAAATCAAATTCCTTTAGGAAATCAGACTAACAGTGTGGTCCAACTAGAGGGTACGGTGTAAAATTTTTGGGGTTTTTTTTTGTTATTTGGGTTTGGTTTTTTTCCACTTACTTGTTTCACATGTAGAAAATAATAATTAGGAATAAACCCCAGGACTTCTAAACCACAGGGACAATTTTTTTGCAGGGAAATTTGTGTCATGCCCAAGAGGACGCAGCCCTTTAAGTTTGTTCCTATATCACCCTTAGTGATAAAATATAAAGGTATTTATTTATGGAAGTATCTCTTAAAGGATAACTATTGCAAAACTTAATTATTTACATATTGAAATATTTTCTGATTGGCCTGGCATTGAATTTGTTGGGGGAGGGGTGTATGTATTATACAAACATAACCTTAGAGAAAAAGGAATTAAAGGAAAATGTGCTTTCTTATCCATCTGTTGCAGCTCTGATGTTGAATGCAATTATTGTTGAATGCAATAATTTGAGATCTGAGCTTTAGATTTGCACTGGAATACACAAACAGCCACCAGGTTTGGGTGGTTGCTAGGCAGCAGCTGCTTCCTTCTTGGAAAAGCAGCCAGGGCTGCCTGGGCTGGCTGCTGACAGCCCAGCCCTGCTCCTTGACATCCAGGTGACATCCACAGCCACAAGAAAGCTGGAGACAACTCCACATTTCACCCCAAAAAGCTGCCAGGAGTTAGGGGTTTGAGGGCTTTAACATTTCATCCTCGATTCCAGACTTTTCTGAGCCATTTCAGAGCTGAAAGCCTGAGTCATTAAAAAAAGCAAAAAAAGGCAGTGGCCAATTGTCTTCTGCTGAATCTGGTGATAAAACCAGCAGCCCCCATGCCCTGTTTTATGGTCATATAACAACATTTTTTTGTTTAATCTCTATTATTTAAGCTTTATCTGGGTTTCTCCACCTGTTGCAATGGAATCCAAAAGGGGTAATTTCAAGATGAAACTAAGTGTGGGTGTGTAGTAAAAGCACATTATGAATAGAGATTTGGTTTTCTCCTTTCCCTTCCAAAGGCAAATTCAGATAATAATTCGCCAACTGGAAAGCTTTATGTGGTGGAGTAACTGCAAAATTCAGCTTTTAGATTTCCAATAGGGGCAAGTCTCTGGCAACTGAAATAAATTAGAGGGAGCCGCAAAATATTCTTAAATTATGCAAAACAAAACTATTTGTGATCACACCAGTGACTTAGAAACTGAACTTTTGAGGCCTCGTGGTTATTTAAATCTTGTCTATTGTGTTTTTTTCCTGTGAAAGCTGATTTTTTTTTATCTTGGTTTTAGCCTCCTGCATCCCCTATTATCAAGCAGTTTGTGATGCCTATAATCACAGCAGTTAATGTGAAAGACTTCCCAGAAAGAAAGAATTATCCCAAGTATTACACAAAAAAATGAATTGCTTCTATTGTACAGAAGTAACATGAAAAGTCTGTATTCAATCTGGCAGGGCTGGAGCTCCAGCAAGTTTTGTTTTGTTGTACAAATCGTTCAGTGTCAAATTTGGCTCCTGAACATCCCATTTCTTTGTTTTGGAAACAAAATGGGAGTGATAGAGATGTGGGCTGGAGTCACTCCTTTGATACCTCCACAAAAACATCTGTACCCACGGCACACATCATTTTCTGGAGTCACCGCTGTTTTAAGAGTATTAAAAGGAAAAAAAAAACCCAAAAATCAATAAATACCATTGTTACACCAAAGCATCTCAAAAAAATCCCTGCAGCGGAACATAAATTGAGTCATGAAATGCATAACAGGCAGTGCACTTGTCCTCTCTGAATTTCTCTTTCAAAAGCAGGTAAATATAAGAAATATTGAATTGGGAGGCTACACAAAAACCTCAAGCTCTTATTATGCACAAGCAGCTCTGGGCAAATGTGTACATTTTGTAATTGCTACCAGTTCTGAGCCACACGGGCGGAATTTTTATTTACAGAATCCATTTGTGCCATCAAATTCTATGCATGTTGTGACCTTTACATAAATACTCATAATAACTAAAATCACTCTTCATAAATATAATTTTTTGGCTGCAGAGCTGCTTTGCCTTTGTTTGATTATGCACTGTATTTGTCATGTTTACAGTCACTTAAGAATTTTCTGGCTGTCTCAAGCATTCCTGGACTTCCAGAAATGGATATGTTCCCTAAAATGGGGTTGTTTTAATGGCCAGGTTGGGAAGGGGATTCTGAGAGCGGTGAAGGAACCCTTCCATCAGCTCTTTATGGAATGTTTCTGTTAATTACATCTTTTTTTTCTGAGAGGATATTGCATGCTCAGGGTCAATAAAACAAATAATGTGACAGTAGGTACTAATGAATCTCAGTGCAGGGCTCTGAACCAGGAATTGTCTTCAGAATTCCCTAAAATTAGAAAAATTTTAGTGCTTGTGTTGCTTGGATTCGCCTCCTTTTTTTGTCTCTGTCTCCTGGTTACTTTATTTTCTGTACAAACTGTAAAAACTTCCAGTGTTCATATAGAAATATTGAATATATTTATTCAGGCTGGTCTAACCCAAATCTCAGTGCTAAAAATTTCTTACATAAAACAGCCTCCAGGAGTGCCTCGCTTTTGGTTTTTCCCCTCTCTTGCTTCCCATGCCAGGCCAGTGACACTTCCAGAGCCTCTCAGCCTCTCATCCCCAGCTGATTCCCACTGATCTTCCTGTTCCCACATGGTCCCAAACTTCACCTCCAGGGCACAACCCCTCCCTGGGATCCCTGACCCCACTGAAGGGTTTGGTTAAAGAAATATCAGCAGTTTCCCAAATGAATAAAATGGTCCCCAAGCAGGATCTTTGGCAAGGAACCAAAGTTGTCACCTCCCTTGGTGTGAGCAGAGGGCACCTCACACAGGAATCAGAATTTCCCAGGGTTTCCTAAAGAGAATTCCTTTTCTCAGAGCAGAATTTGAGGGTTTTTTTTGTTGTTCATGCCCCTCTCACCGCTTTGCCAAATCCTCTTAGGAAAATGTGTCCAAATTTTAGAAACGTATCTATGTCCCAAATCGTGGTGAGATATATGGATAATATTGGATTGCCCAACAGCACCTTGCTAAAAATTAAAAACAAAAAAAAGGGAAAAAAGAAAACTTGGAGGAGAAGGGGAAAAGGGAGAAAGTGAAGAATTTTCTTAATTTGGCTGTGTGATGGATGTGCTGGGGGTGATCCCTCTCTTTATATTATTAATTGGAGATAAAGAATAACAGCAATCCATAATGAAAACACCATTTTTTTTTCACTTATGCATGGGTTTGAAGATCTAATTCTTGTGCTCTTTCTAGCCCCCTGATGAGCACCTTGCTTCTAATGGCACACATAAGGAGACATTTATGATTTGTGGCTTTTTGATAGCAGACCAGAACCCATTTGTCCCTTCCAGGGTGGATCCTGTAATCATCTCTGCAGGCAGCCAGCACAGCTCCAAGGTGTGCAAGCAGGGAGAGATAATTCACTTATCAAATCTCACTTGCAACAGAAGAAAAACTGTCCTGACATGTTAAAAAAAAAAAAAAACAACAACAACAAAGAAAACTTTTCTATTTTGTTTACACAATGACTCCTGTTCAGGCTGAAATGATTTCAGGCTGTTAGGCTTGCTCTGATTTGAAAGCCTTCCCCACCAAGCTGCCTTAAAACACCATCATTTTTTTTTTCCACTGTGTTCAAGTGCTTTCTTTTGTGACAAAGTGCTTGTTTGTGTTGGTTTGGCTTTTTTCATGACAAGAGAGATTTCAAGGAAAGGGCTGGAGCTGCTTCCCCTGCATTGAGCCCACGCTGCTGTTTGACCCCCGTTGTCAGGATGTGCAGGTGACTTTTGTAAGTTCAGCAAAGGTGCTCTGAGAGGACTGAAGGACTGTCCCTCTGTCATCCTCTCTTGAGGAGCACGTCCTGGGTGGTTTTTAGGTGTGTTTGAGCTCTCAGGATGGCTCCCTGTTCTTCTTGAGCATCATGGTTAAAATTCCTGCCCAGCCTTACAGCAAGGCTGCTAAATGTGAAATCCTTATCAGTGGGATTATCAGTGTAACCCCTCCCCTCTTCCTTGAATTTCACATCATTTCTGGAGGCTCATGAGAATGGACAACAAGAGAGGCTGTGGCTGCCCCTGGATCCCTGGAAGTGTCCAAGGCAGGTTGGACAAGGCTTGGAGCACCCTGAGATAGTGAAAGGTGTCCCTGCCCATGATTTTAAGGTCCCTTCCAACCCAAACCATTCCACGTGCCTGTGCCAAGGCTTGCTGGAGACACAACACTCTCCCCACCAGCAACTAAACATAACTTTTTTTTGGTAAATTCCCTATAAATCAATTTGACACAGCAAGAACTCTGAGAAAAGGTGGAATTTTCAGCATTCATATCTCTACTTTTCATACCAGGAATGTGAACCTTAGCTTTGCTGCTCAGTTTTATTTCAGGCGACACCAGTTTTTTGAAATCCTTTTTTATGACACATGAAGAAGAGCAGAAGACACAGGTTTGGTTCCGGTGCTCGTTCCAGCTTGGCTTTCATCTCTGATGTATCCCTAATGTCTGGGTGGATTTTTTGGATGACTCACCTCAGATCTGAAGGAGCAAACCATGATCTCTCCCAGCCCTTACTGAGCAGGGAGCATGATGAATCTTTAATGATGACAATTCTGTTTCCTCCAGGCTTCCGCAGGTATTTGAATTTTAAAAAGCCACGAGGAAATTCAAACAGTTCTAATGTTTTAAATAGAGTATAAATTACTTCCTCCAGTAAGAATAATACACAGAAGGAAGAAAAGGCCTTAAAATAAAAATGTTTGAGACACTGTGTTAGCAGAGTGATCGCTCTGATACCCAACCCTGTCCTTTAGCTCCCAGGTGCTAAGTGGGGAATTTGAGGAAATTTTGGGAATTTTTGAGTGCTGCTGCCATGGACATGGGTGGGAGCCCAACTCCCCTCACCAGTCTCATGGATGTTGAGCTAAGATCAACAAAAAAGTTAATTTTTTGCAAAGTGAAGAAAGTTTCCTCTTTTCATAGCAGTGTGTGTGTTCTGCAGTGCTGTTGGATGGAGTTTTCAGGGAAGCACGGGAGGTTCCTGCAGGCTCCAGAGTTCACTGTGAGGTGATGCTGGTGGCTCAGAGGGGACAGGGGACGTGGTCAGTGCAGAGCAAGCAGGGCTTGGAGCAGAACAAGGGAGACCAGAAGTGCTGACACACATTTGAGATCTGTCAGCATTTGAGCAGTAAGTGACTAAAATATACAACTTTCCTGACAAAAGCTGGGGATGAGGCCAGGGCCAGTGGTCTAAAGTCATTCCAGATCTGCCTGGTGTCACTCTGGGTGTCAATCATAGAATGCTTGAACTTGGAAAAGTTTTTTAAGATAGAGTCCAAGCATTCCCCCTGCACTGCCAAGGTCACCCCTAACCCACGTCCCCAAGTGCCACATCCACAAGATTTCTGAACACTTCCAGGGGTGGTGATACTGCTATTTCCCCAGACAGCCTGTTCCAATTCTTGAAAACCCTTTTGGTGAAGGAATTTGTCCCAATATCCACCCTGAGCCTGCCCTGCCCAGCCTGAGGCCGTTCCCTCTGCTCCTGTCCCTGTTCCTGTCCCAGAGCCCGACCCCCCGGCTGTCCCCTCCTGTCAGGAGCTGTGCAGAGCCACAAGGTCCCCCCTGATCCCCCTTTGCTCCAGGCTGAGCCCCTTCCCAGCCCCCTCAGGAGTTCCCCAGCCCCTTCCCAGCCCCCTCAGGAGTTCCCCAGCCCCTTCCCAGCCCCCTTAGGAGTTCTCCAGCTCCTTCCCAGCTCCGTTCCCTTCCCTGTACACACTCCAGCCTCTCAATGTCCTTCTCACACCTGGTTTGTCACCAAACAGTGTCCCCCAGCCTGACAAAGACCTGAACCACTGGGAAAGCAGCATTTTCCATGGTTTTTATGTGAGTCCCAAGTTTTGAAATAAAACCTGAGCTGGCTCCGTGTGGGGCTGTCCTGGGCCTGCCAAACATCCCGGGCAGTGATTCCTCAGCAGCACCCTCACCTTTGCCATCGATCTGGGCTTCAGCAGCTGATTTACAAGCACATCTTTTCTGAAGCATTTTCTGAGGCAGCTGCCAGTTGGCCTGAGGCAGGATCCAGGCACTCAAGACTGGGGGAATCGGTTCCAGCTGCACTCTGTAATTAGGAAAACCCTGGGCTGCAGCCGGATGTCCAGATGCCTCACAGAATTCACAGAATTCACAGAATTCCAGAATCACTGGGTTGGAAGAGACCTCCAAGATCACCAAGTTGAACCCAGCCCCAACATCCCAACTCAGCCCTGGCACCCAGTGCCACATCCAGGCTTTGTTAAACACACCCAGGGATGGGGACTCCACCACCTCCCCAGGCAGCCATTCCAGAACTTTATCACCTTTCTGTAAAAAACTTTTTCCTGATATCCAACCTCTATTTCCCTTGGGGCAGCTCGAGGCTGTGAGCTCTGGTTCTGTCAGTGCTGCCTGGAGACAGAGCCCAGCCCCAGCTGAGCACAGGCACTGCTCAGGAGCTGTGGGGAGTGACAAGGTCACCCCTGAGTCTCCTTTTCTCCAGGCTGAGCACCCCCAGCTCCCTTGCCAAGGAGTCATTTGGTTCAACAAACAGGATTTGTGAGGGGAGAAAATGAAGAAGAGTGAAGATATCACAGGACAGAGTTGCTTCTCTGTTCCTCATGGCACCTCCCATTTTTAATTGATTGTGGTGGGAAGGGAAGGTCTGGGGAGGTTAAACCAATCCTTGGGATTTCAGCTTGGAGAGAAATAAGTTTCTCCTGCTCCCCACAGAGACAGAAAGTACTTGAAATGCCATTTCTTTCATGCTTTCGCACCAGGGAAAAAGTGAACTTTGCATTTTGCTGTGTAACAAGGGTTGCAGGGCAATGTGTTTTGTCAGCAGTGAGAATCTGAGCACTTGGTGTGTGACACGTCTCAGCTAAAGCCTTGTTCTCCCTGTAGTGCCTTCAGTGCAAACACAGATTCAAGCTCTTTTTAAAGGTTTGGGTTTGTTTTTTTTTTCTTGTTCTCTTAACATGAATTAACAAACATAAAGCTTCCAACAACAGATTTAATAATACCATGATAAATGCCAGTGCTTTTGCCACCAATGCCATTTAATCTGTCTCAGCAAATACATTCAATGACTGGCCAAAAGTTTGAGTGTTTTGCAGCTTTCCTGTAGCAATGTGAGAATGTCCTTGCATGGGTTAGGGTACAAAAGGCAATGCAAAACTCTACTGTGGGTCATTTAGCAAAGGAAATAAATATTTCCTCTTCTTCTCACCTCAATTCTTTCTTGCCTCTCCTGCTCCAGAAACAGCTATTTTAAAAGTTAGGCAGGCATTTCAATTTGCCAAATTTACCAATCTGTTCCAAGGGATCTGTGGGATATTGGAAGGTTCTACCCACAGAATATTGCTTATCATGGGAGGTTACTTGGATAGGAATAATTTACCTGTTCTGTGCAATCTGCTGTGTGGACTGTGACAACTTCTTTGACCCTGTAGTCATCAATCTTTCTCTGGTGCTGGAAATGCATTTGAATGAAATTCGTGGAAGAATGAGCCTGTGGGATCTGATTTATCCCTGGACTGCCTCTGGATTTGCTTGTGCACCAGCTGACATTCAGAAGTTGATGATCTCCTGTTGTAGTTACCTCTTTGATCTGAGACAACTGCAGGGTTTTTACTGCAAAGCATTTCTGGAAAATATTGATAACTTAGTGGAAGTTGTTACTTTAATTACATAGGGGTTTTTTATCAAATTTCTATTCATGTCTCACTCAATCCAAGAATTTCTTCTTTACACCTCTCTGCAGGTTATTCCCTATTTAATTGTTTTAAAAAATATATAAGAGCACACATGGCTGCTCTTCACCATGAAAGTGCCCACGTGTGATTCACCCCAGCCCTGATACACTGAAAATCACCTTTCCATGAGGCTTCCCCAGCAGCAGAGGAGGATTCTGTCCTTGGATCCTGTCCTCCTCACCGTGCACCACGACAGGGTGAGGAGCCGGCTCCAAGGGCATCTCGCCCGTGTTTGGTGCCAGCAGCTTCCAGTGCTAGACCAGGTTCCTGCCTTTGCACTGATTGCAGCCCAGCATTATTCCCTTGCCAAGAACCACGGAGAGGGCCCACTGCTCTGGCTGTTTGCTGCATTCTGGTTTTTCCCACACTGTGGCTAATGAGTCCAGCTGTTTGCTCTGTGGCTCTGGACTCTGCTGCTCAATGACAAAAACAAACCTCTCCCTTCATGCCAGCTATGGACATACACGGTGGCATTGGCATCTTGGAGTTATGCTAGGGAAGTGTTAAAGTGTATTTTAGTGTACCTTATTAAAACAAAAAGCTCATCAAAAACCCTCTAAATGTTGTGGTGGGACTAAAAAGTTCTTGAGGGATAGACCTGATATCTTCCTCCTCTTGCCCTTCGCCCAAGGAGATGAATTCTGTTGTGGTGGGCATGGTTTAAAATAAACAATTCCTAAAGTGGAGCTGATTTATATTCCTTTGTTAATATAATGTAACACATAAACTGAATTTCTGCTTAGCAAAAAATTTTCTCCTGTGGCAGCCTGCCTGGGTGGAAGAAAAATAATACAAAAGGTCTTACCAGTGATGTGACATGTTGCTGTAAAACAACAGCCAGGAACGTCAAGAGATTTCAGTCCAAATGGAGAATTTCTGAAAATTAATTCTGGATGCTTAATACAAACTAGAAAGTAACGTAATTTCTGGCAAAGCAGTTGACAGCAGACGTAATGTATCAGTGCATAGCCCAGACTGTGTTAAATGGAAATTAGCTCCATGTAGAAAGCTGCAGAGGGAGAGTAGTGCTCACAGAAAACAGCCCATGACAAAAGCAGAGGTTGAGATGCTGGTGGAACAGTTATCACTGAACTGGGAATGTTGTGATGTGATAGAATTTGTGCACGTGGTTTGGAACCACTGCAGCCCTTTAAATGTGAAGGTGCCTCAGTGCCAGTGAAACCCAGCTCCTTGCTGGGCTGTGTGTGCTCCCCGTTCTGCAGAGAGCACAAAAGGGGTGTTTGCTGAAATCCACCTTTCCCAGCTTCCCCAGTCCCTCCACAGTCGTGCCCAAAGCCATGGAAATCAAAAGCAGAGGCAGTGAAGCTTTGGATCAGCCCTGGACACAGTGTGGGGCTGTCCAAGTCCTTGCAGTAGGATCCAAAGGTGTTTCAAGAGCCTCTTCTGTGGAGGGGGAGAAACAGACCCCAGGGCAATCAGATAATTTCCTTGACTCCTTCCCTCCTGCTGCACTGCATTTAAAAGCACATTTTCTAACCCATCTCTTCCAAAACACTGACAGTAATGTTCTTTTCTCTGTTTTTCCCCAGGGGTGACACAAAAGCACTGGGGCCCTGATGGTCAGAGGACATGCATAGGCCTTCAGCTGGAGAGTGGTGTATGGGGAAAATCCAACCCTACCAAGGTAAAATAAATAAGTTCTGTTTGAGGAGCAGTCAGCAGAATTCAGGAGGGTTTAAAAAACAAGCACTGATTTCTGAGCAGTATGTTTGGACTTGGTTTTGTTTAGCTAAGCTCAGCTTAGGCAGCAGAAAAGCCAAATATAAAACGATGGTTAAGTGTTGTGATTCTGTGTGCTCTTGGTGAGGGGGGGAAATGGCATGTTTTGCTGGGGAAAAGAAGTTGTAAAAAACCCTCCACAAGGCTAAATCAAGCAATATCCCAAATATCAATACACTCTGCCTGATATGTCCTCAGGATAAAGCCTGAGGTTTTCAGCTCACCACAATTACTTTGTGTATGTGTGGATTTTTTCACAAGATGCAGTGAAGCTTGAAAGCTCCCAACAAGCACAGGATCAGCTGGGATTGGGGGAGGAGAAAATAATACGTTTTCAACAGAAAAAAAGGAAAAGTAAATTATTTAAAATATTGGCACAGAAGTTTGTAGCTAATCAGGAGCGTTTCTGACATGCCTTTGGACTCTTGCAGGATGTCTCCATCTGTGCAGCCCTCAACAAAAGAAATAAATGTCAAATTAACTACTGGAGCATGAGAGATGCATCCAAAATAAAGTCTCTCAAGGAACATTCTTTGGTGCCCTGTAGAAATCTGGGAGAACTTGAGAATTTTGGAAGGCATGCAAAGGTCTTAAACCTGTAGGTAGAAGTAAATGAAGTGAAGAAAATTTGAGGCGAATGTTGTTACAAACCATGAAAGAAACAGAGGAGGAAGAAAATGCTTTCCCTGAGGCTGTGAAATTATTGAATTGTCCAAACCACAAGCAGCTGGTTTAAAGAGTTGATAAAATTTATCTGGCATTTCACCTCGTTAATAAACTCTTGATCTACCTCTGCCCATTTGGGTTCCCAAGAGGCTTCTTCCTAAGAGATACAAAGCAAATGTTTCTGGTGATGCTTTCCTGCATGGAGGAGGACCACAGGGATGGAGCTCATAGGAGCTCAAAGCCCATAGGAGCTCAGAATCCTGGAATGA
>QUSF01000019.1:11069819-11108349 GCA_003676055.1 Chloebia gouldiae | reverse complement strand
CACTAAAGCAGCACAGAATCTGAATAATAGAAAAGCTGAAACCTGAGGCATCGTTACTCCCTTCCTGAGAAGGGTGACCATGGCACCAGGGAGGTTATGGTGCTGTCACCCTCACAGTCTCCTGGAGGAAGAGCAATATCATGTTTTGTGAAGCCCTTGTTGAGTCCTGGCATTGATTATCAGGTGATAGAGACACTCAGCTAGGACTGGGGTGAATTCCTAACAAGCAGGACTTGATGGTACCTAAACACAGAATGGGCTTTCTTTAGGAAGCTAATCCTCAGATTCTGCTTGTCAATTCACTGTTGTCTTTGTTTTCTTTTTTTTTTTTTGGTTTTTTTTTTTTTTTTATCTATTAGGATCAAGAGATCTGGGAACACAGGGCAGGAGCAATCTAATCATCCAGTTTACAGCAGCAATGAGATTAAGCCAGATGCTTTATTGCATGGGATTTATGTGCCCAGCAGGATAGATAATAATAGCAGGAGGCTTAAACTCAGGTTTGCTCTGTCAGAGAGCTGGAATATAAAAGCTCCTTTGTCACCTCGAGGGAAGTAAGGTGTGGTCTATCAAGATGGATGTTTCCTGTCATGGGTAGAAAAATTAATCTGGGCCACTCTCAGTCTCTGGGCCACTGTCAGTCAATCTTGTACATGTGTGTTTGTACATGGTTGGCAGGTGAAACCAAGGAATCATAAGGAAGAGAGAATTAACTAAAATAGCACCCAGAGCCCTTGTGGGTAACTGTATCACTTTTTTGGGAGTTTTTCATGCCTATAACTGGTTATAAAGCTGTCATACCCCTGGTGCCCATGTCTTCTGCAGCATGTGATGTCACAGGCCAATGATCCATAGTACACTTAAATGCATTCTAGATTCCAGCAGATCATCATGAAGGAGGAGATTATAGTCTGAAACTGGCAATGGTCTTTGCCACGTCCATTTTTAAACACCCACCAATCCCATCCATGGTCATGAGTTAAATACTCAAAATAATACTATGGACTACAGGTTTTAAATTTTCATATTCTTCCCTTCGCCAGAGTGATAAAGTTTTCATTGAAGCCTCCCAGACAATTCAGAGGTGATTTCAAGAGTGTACAATTTTAAATGACAAAAAAGTTATTATGAATAGAAAGGTAACAAGAGATTGTGAACAAAAGTGTCTGCTGTGATAGATGGTGGATGAGAAACAGTTGCACACAGGATATTGGAGTACAGTGATAACTGGGAATCTTTTCATTTGCAGGAATCTCTGCCTTCCCAAAACACAACATTAATCTCACCCATAATCACTGCACAGATTGATGAGGATAAGTCCAGAGGAAACCAGCTCTCTCTACCTATGCAGGCCCTGATCCCCCAGCCCAGAGCTTGTCACACGAAGCCATCCTCGCCTAACCAGGGCTCAGCCATCGTTAGCAGAACATTTTTGGTGCTTCCCAGCCGGTTAGAGATTCAGGCATCCTTAGAAGACACCATGTCACCATCGGACTCTCCCAGTCCCAAGCGGTGTCCAAGGCAGCAGAGAGGCTTTGCCTCCATCACTGTCACAGCCAGGCGTGTTCCTGTGGGCTCTGGAGACCTGGCACATGGCCCTGGGGGTGGCCAGGAGCCCAGCACCGTGTCCCCCACGTCCAGAAAGGTCCCTGCTCTCCTCCAGCGCTGGCCTCGCCCAGCCCATGCCAACCAACCTCCTTTAAAGTTTTCCAAGTCTTGCTCAAACTTAGCTGAAGAACCCCAAAAGCAGCTTTTTGACCCTGGAATCAAGGAGGATGGCGTGGGTCTCCAAAGCAGTGGTAGGAGGGAGAATATTCCAGCTTCGTTCATCTCCCGTGTCCAGCTCCAGGTGTCTGAGCCGTGTCCAAACACCATCTATTATTTGGACAAGTCGCTCTGTGTGTGCATTGACCAACCTCCAGTTAAATGCCAAAAAATGTATAGATCCACGTTGTCCTTGAGCCTGAAGTGCAGTTTGTCCGGATTAACAGCAGATGGAGTAGATGGTATAGCTAATGGAGAGCCCATGGAGGAGAGAGCTCCAAGGGAGCTCCCGGGAGCACTCAGATCCCACCTGAGCGCAGACTTCACGGGAAATAAGGTAATTAAGGAGGAGAAAACCAAGGAAGGACATTTGGGTCGCAAATACCCTTTGCAAAGTGTCTTTGCCTCGGGACTTCCAGCGTTTGTGGATATTCCCAGAGGACCTCACAAGGCAGCAGCAGCAAAGGAAGAGGATGAGCAGCCTGGCAGCCACCACACTGTGTTTTCCCTCCAAATTCCTAATTCAAGCAATGAGGCAGGTAAGCCATTTCCATAAACCTCAGGCTGGTGGAGCAGAGGTTCAAGCTGGAGCAGCTCCCCCACAGTGATCCTGCCAGAGAAGATAAGAGCAATCCTTGCTTCTGCAGAAGCTCAGGGAGTTAGAGCACAACCCAGAGGTTTCCAGCTCCAGCACTGCCATGAATATTTGCTATGGTAGTGATGCGTGCTGCTCATCAGCTGAGAGATAAAAATCCCCCTGTGTTTTCTTCATTAAACCTCTTTTTTTAACCATTTATAACAGTATTTTTTTGTTATTCTCTCAGCAATGTGCAAGTGCATATCCCCTGAAAATAATTAGGTTTATGTTTGAGTAAGAGTTGAATTTCAAGGTGTGAATTTAAGGAGATGACTGCACTGAGCTTGGTTTTGTGCTCCTTGCAATTAAAAATGATCTTGTTTTCGGCTATAGTAATAAGCTCAGGCTTTTCTACTTAATGGAACCAGGTAAAAGGTTTGCAAATCTTGAACACATTTATTTCCAACCTTTCCAAGCATTTTACAAACATAAAATGTTCTTTGCAGCATTGCTCCTTGGGGAAGGGAGAGGGGCCCTGGGGATTGCTTCCTGCCCAGAGTGGTGCAGATCCTGCTGCACTGGGATTTTCCAGCACACTTGGATAACCACAGCTGAGTTTATTGCCTTTCCAGGAAGGGAAGGTGGATGGGAAGATTGGCAATGAGTGGAGTCTGTTTTTTACCAAAAGCACAAAGATTAAACTCACCCGCTCTATATCCTGCAGCCTTGGGCTACATTTAATTACAATTACCCTGTTCTTACATGGCCTTTTTGATCTAAAGGTCAGTGCATGAGCATGGGCCACTTCCTAATGCTCCTTTGTACCTTCATCCTCCCAGTGTGCAAGTGGAAGGAAACAGAAAGATGAGAAGCCTCATGCTGCCTCGAGGGCTGGGCAAGGTGCAAACTCCTTGCAGTCTCTGCTGCTCTCCCTTCTCCATCCCGAAATCAATGGGATTGTTCCTGCAGGGGCAGAGCCTGAGATAAAATATTCCTTGATTTTCCTAAGCTGTGTGGCGTTGGAGGGGAGAAAGCACAGTGGGGAGCAGGAGAAGGAAGATGCCAACCAGTGCTAAGGGGTTTGGGGTGGAAATATAAAGTGATGGCACCAGTAAAGGAACCATTTCATTGTATACAACCCAATTTTGAGTATCAGGGAGTATCACTCCATGGGGAGTGTTCTGTATTCAAGGCTTTGTTCAACACTATCTAAGGTTTCTCTGTGATAAAACAGATTTAAAACTGAGCCTTCCCTGGGCTTAGTGATGCCATGGTGGCATAGAAGAACCAGTTTTACTAGAAATCATTAGAAAGTGACTTGGGAGGCTGCTCATGGTTCCATAGTTTTACTGAAAGGAGGAAATCGGTGGAGTTAGGAGCTGAGAAATACTGGTTTGTGATAAAGGACTTCCACCATTTGTGTACACAAGACTATAGGTGTAAATAAGCATGGGAAGTGTTACCTTTTAACTGCTTCCACCTTTTGTGTGGGCCATAATGTAGAATGCAAAGATATACATTTCTCTTGCTCAAACCCTTTGTAACGTGTAAGGAGGTGTTTATCAGCTTACTACAACTTTCCTGTGTGAAATTTGTATAAACAACCAGAATAATGCTCCAAAACCACAGCCTTTCTCAGCAGGATCATCCAAGTAATGAGCTCCTGCACAGCCATCAACCATTAAATGGGACAAACCATGAGAAACTTGGTCAAATGCATGGGACATCCACACTGGGCCTCAAATGAGAGGGAATGGTGAGATTTTAACCTGGGACAAATGAAAAATTGAGTCTTTTTTACTTCTGGACTGGGTGAAGTAAGGAGGAGAAGTATTGGTATGAGATTATCAATCACAGAATTGTTAATGTTTGAAAAGACCTTTAAAGATCATCCAGTCAAACCATCCCCCAGCACTGCCAAGGCCACCACTGACCCATGTCCCCAAGTTCCACATCCAAAGGGTTTTTAAATCCCTCTAGGACTGAACAACCCTTTTGGAGAAGAACTTTTATCCCATTCTAGATTCCCAGTTATTTTGGATATTTTTTCCTCTGCTGTTTACTAATTCAAACCCATTCCTGTTAAGCTTTGCTCCTCTCCATGTTTATGCAATGAAATGTTTGTGAAATGAAGTGTTTAAAAAGAAAGGAGAACCAGCAAAGAAGGGACAGTGAACAAGTTTTGCCACACTGTTCATGCTTTAACTCAGTTATCTTCTCGATGAGGTAACTGCAGAGAGCACTTTGTCCATTACATTTCTGATGACCCAGAAAGTTGGAGTTTATATTGGTTTGCAGCTGTAGGCAAGAGCTTCCTGCCAGCAGAAATACAAGTGGTAATAACATCACTATGCTGAAAAAAAAAAAAAAAGAAAAATTACTTTCAAGGCTACACTTGTCTGTATGAAATCTGTAAATGCAGTTTCCAGGATGTATAGATTGCTTTATAAGGATCTGAGTTGGACAAAGCACCCAAATACTTCTCTGCTTTACAGGTGCTGGGGCTGGGTTTGCTGTTTCCTACAGGCCCAGTTGAGTGGCTCTTTCCTAATCTTTTGTGTGACTTCACTGCAGTAATGATGACTCTACTTACTGTATTACTCATATTATTTCATGTCCAAATCCAGCCATTCAAGACTTGGCTTTACATGGGCCTGGATAACTTAATCTAAGGCCCTTCTTTCAGCAGGAGGCCGGGCCAGGTAATCTCCAGAGTTATGTATTTCCACCATGTGCCACATATGAAAAGGATGCTTTAGGATTATTAATGAAATGTAAATCTTGGGTTCCACTCGTGGATGGGAATTACACTTGGAAATCCAAATCTCTGGGACTCAGAGTTCAAAGCCACGGCTCATGCTAGAGCATCCCAAGGATGGAATATGATATTTCCCCACTGTGGAAATCTTCTCTTCTATTGGCTCTGCTGATTTGGGCCTTTACTTCCATTATCTGGCAAGAAATGGGATTGTAAGCGCTGGAAAATCCATGTTATACATGAAGTCAGACTTGAACCGTGGGAGGACAGAGCCATAGGACAGAACTGTGTTTATTTTTAGTGAGTGGCCAACATTTCCACATCCCTTGGGCAGCTGCAGGAATGTGTGAAGGGTCCCACTGGGGGCCACATGAGCCACCCACCTCAGAGATGTGGCCAGGGGCCAGCCCAGGCCAAGCTCCACGAGGTCCCTGCCAGGGGTGATGGATGTGCATCACCCTGCCTTTGGTCACGGCTTTTAACAAGCTGTCAGAACTCGCTAACTCTGCTCTTATGCAATGCTGCAATTTCCTTTCCTGTCTGCAGCTGATGTCTCATAAATACAAGGTAAGTTAGAAATGAAAAGATTAGTCTTGTTTCTGCTGAAGACAGGAACATTTTTAATATTAATTTCTCACCTTCCTTTCATGAAGAATATATTCCCCATGAATATCTAGTTCTCCATCCATCTTTCACTATCTATTACCCTACTGGGCACTAGGCTGAATTATTAAAAAGGAGAAAAAAGAAGAAAATGGGACAATTTTAAATTCTTTTTGACCTCTTGATTAAACAATATCATCACTTTTCTAGGGAAGATTATAAATGCCAACATCTAAATTTATCCATTTGAGCTTAGATAGCAGTAAACTTCACGCCTGAGCGCCTTCACACATCTCAGCTATTTTCTAAACCAAAATATTTCCTTTTCTAAACCAAAATATTTCCTGCTCACCTCTACACTTTCGTTCATGTTTTGTTGTCATACCCAAAACTGATGTAGAGAGATATTAAGGAATAACAACCGAGGTGGAATCCAGTGAATCCAGTCTGGATGGTGGGTGCTGTGCTGGATCCCCCTGCCCTGAGCTGGGGTCCAGATGTGCTAGGAGGGTTGGGGGAACATGACAAAAGGGAAAATCATAAATCACATTGCCATGTAAGCTACCCAAAATTAGGGATATCAGGGTTATAGGATAGTCATCAACCACAGTGTGGCCACGGGACCAGGACAGTGACAATCCCTGTTCTGGGCACGGCTGAGGGACCTCAGATCCTGGGGTCAGTCTTGGACAAGGGAGACATTGAGGGGCTGGAACTGGTCCAGGGAAGGGCATGGAGCTGGGCAAGGCTCTGAGGGAGCTGGGAAGGGGCTCAGCCTGGAGCAAAGGGGGATCAGGGGGACCTTGTGGCTCTGCACAGCTCCTGCCAGGAGGGGACAGCCGGGGGGTCGGGCTCTGGGACAGGAACAGGGACAGGAGCAGAGGGAACGGCCTCAGGCTGGGCCAGGGGAGATTTGCATTGGATATTTGGGAAAATTCCTTCATGGAAAGGTTTGCCCAGACCTGGCCCAGCTGCCCAGGACAGTTTGGAGCCCCCATCCATGGAGGGCTTCAAAAGCCATGTGTGTGGCCCCTGGGGACACGGTGGCCTTGGCAGTGCTGGAGCCAGGGCACGGGAAGGCCTTTTCCAGCCAGAAGGGTTCCGAGGTTCCGCGCTGGGGCCGGCAGCGGGAGGGGATGGCACAGTGGGGTGGCTGTGATGGTGATGGAGGTGCCCAGCAGTGCCTGAGCCCCGGGAGCTGTCCTGCCCGGGGAGCACTGCCAGCCTTCCCCTTTCAGAACTCAGGGGTGGGGCGCTTGGGAGGGGAAGGACGTGGTCCCAGCAGTGAACCCGACGCGGCAGAGGCTCGGTAACGCACCGCTTGTACCTTCTCCCAAAGAGAGGGGCAGGTGACCTGAAAGCATAATTTGCTTAATTAAAACAACCCAAGGCAGTGAGTGGGGAAAACTGAGATGGGATCTGGGCTTTGGGCTTGTTGAATGGTCCCAGATGATTACAGTCTTCTGTTTCCTTCTTGAACTTATTTATTAACAAGTGCTGAAGTCAGCAGTGTTTTTTTAAGGGGTAAATAGCTAGACTTGAATTTGTTTCAAGATCTATTATTAATTTTTTGGTGCATGTATGTATATTCCTACTCATACAGGAGTAAAATCAGAACAGCTGGTGCTGTGGGATTTTGATAAGCTGCTACCTGCAAAGCAAAAATATATTTTTGTTTTAAATACACACTGAAGAGCTCCAGGTATTTGAGACATTTATGTATCAAGAAAATCTTGTGGGTCACCTTAAAACTAATATATCAACCTGGTAACCTAATGGGATAATAAGGAAATCTGAAGGCTATAAGTAATATTTACTTTCATTAATTAAATAGTATTTGAAATGCTGTGATGAAGAAATGTGGTCTGTTCTCACCTCACCTTCTGTTTATGGGAAAGTCACCATGCAATAAGCCAGAGTAAAAGATTTGTATGTGTGTAAATATAAATATATATATATATATACATGAACAAGATATAATTAGAGGAGAGCAGTTCCTGACAATGTGGAATTTATTGTATAGAAACTTGAGCAGCTCCAGCTGATGCTAATTAACTCTCCACCCTGCAAATGTGTGCAGCAGAACTGGTGGTGAAGACAGGAGAAATATGAAATATGGCACAGGAGATTTTACTTATCTTGCACCTGTTAAGCACAAGGAGCCAAATCTTCAGCTGATGTCAACCAACTGAAATCTCTGCCTGCAGAGGAGTGACACTGATTTACACCAGCCAGGAATCTGGCTGGGGATGTTACTGACTTGGCATTATGGACACAGCAGCTGGTGCTGACTTGTTAAGAACAAAGGACCACATGCCAAAAAGCCCATTAAAAGGAGCTGCTTTGATGTTTCACTTCATCTGGGATAAATTTGAAATGGAGGAGGCTGTCAATTTTCCTTAGTCTAGACGTTCTGTGTCACTGGGTCTGTGTTACACTGAGGGGTGACCTTCATGTGCTGCATCCCCAGAAAATGAGTATTCAATCTTTGCAGGTGTTGAAAACTCAAGTGAGGAACTGGAAATCCTGTTACAGGTAATTCTGGAAGATGCTGCCAGCCTTTGATACAGGCCCCAACCTGTGTGACGGGCCGGAGCAGGGGACTCTCTTTATCTTCATTTCTAGAAGGAAGGGGATGCCTCATATTTTCTGGAAGACCCTTTTGCATTTTTTAGAGTAGCAGCCCTTCAGCTTTGCCCTCTGTCTCAAAGGCGTGCTGCCTTCCCCATCATCGGTGGGACAAAGGGTGTAGGAGAAGGAAGGGATCAGCAGGAGGGGTGTTCTTTGATATTCCACTCCTTTAAACTATTTCTTTATGAAATCACAAGACAGACGTGGTGACCTTCTGTCCTGCCATATGGAGGCAAGGCTACCCCTGGAGACTGTGGGCAATGATGTCACGAGGGAGAAGGGTGATGCTCAGGGCTGTGGGGCCCAAAGCTGGTTTTCAGTGGCACCGCTGTGATGTCACAGTGACCCTGGCTGAGATCATTTTCCTGTGGAACCAATTGTTCTTTATCAATTTCTCTATGGTTTCAGGTAAGGAGCAGCCAGAGATGGTTGGATCTTCTTGGAGTTTGTTAGTTTCTTTGGGCTTTTCTTGTGGATTTTTTTTTTGTTTGGCTTAGTATGTTTAAGAGTGTGATGATAAAACAATTTGACTGGAGTTGAAGTTTCCTTCAGGAAATGCCCTTTGAGGATTAAAGGCTCAATTTTTAGTAATGGAACATAGCAATGAAGCTGTTGGGTAGAAAGGCCATTATTTCTATGGAAGACAGAAGTATGTCTGCCCTGTTAATGATGATACAGAACACATTTTTATGAGTGAAACTTTTAAATTGGATTTTCCCAAAGATGTTTGTGTTGTCTGAAGATCCAAGTTAAAGTTCAGCATATGAGAACTGAGGGTTTGATTCTTCCACTATTTTCCATTTTAGATTCTATGATTTAAAGGCCTTTTCCAACCTACACCATTCTATGATTCTGTGGTTCTGAGACATTTCTATCTGAGCTGTCAGCGTTGGTAAGAATGTGAGACAATTTGAAGTGAAAGACTGGAGGGTACAAGTCACTCGTTAGCACTCCAGGCCAGCAGCAGGGCCGGAATACCAGAATCATTAAAATGATGATTAAAAGCGATGGGCTCTGTGGATCCAGTGACTGCATTATGCCACTGGAGTAAAGAGCCTCATTTTCCCCTAATTCACACTTGGTTTAAACTAGGAACGACTCTTGTACAGTCTGTGAAATGAATATTTGGCTCAGCCAGGCTGCGGTACATTATCAGAAGGAGCTGAACTAGGTGCCTCGGACATGATGAGAATTCCAAGTGGCCTAAGCCTTTTTTACCCTGCAAATCACCATTTAAATGTTCTGAATCATCCTGAACATTTTTTTTTTAAGTCACACTGCATCAGATTACTCCTTGAGTCACTACAATAGCGTCTGATAGCTTCCAGCATGACATCCTGGAAATGCAAACATGGATTTCTAACTGGGAGGTTTTGGGTCTGTGGCTATTACAGAGAATGTCTCGAAAGTACAGCAGTAAATATTTTTTCCTTTCATCCTCTCCCAGCTCATAGGAGGGAAAAAGGAAAAATGCTAGTAAAATACACAAACACTGTAGTTGAGCAGCTGGATACTGGGAGCTCCCTGGTGCGAGCAGTCACCTCAAATCATGTGGGTGGGTTATTAGCTGTCCACTAAAACATTCTGCTGCAATTATACCCTCTCCTGATTCCAAGTGTAAGGTGATGTCCTGCAGGTGCCAGGCAGGAATGTTTCCTTCTCACAGCATCATTAAGGTTGGAAAAAGTTCTCCAAGATCACCAAGTCCAACACAATCATGTCAACTAAGCCATATCACCAAGGTCCACATCTGCTACTTTTTGAAACACTTCCAGGGATGCTGACTCCACGTGGGAAGCCCATTTCTGGGGTTAACCACTCTGTCAGTGAAGGAATTTTTCCTGCTGCCCAACCCAAACCTGCCCTGCTGCAACTGGAGGCTGTTAAATTGCAGGATTTTGCTGGTGCAGCCATTGCAAATCCTCCTTCCACCAAAACTCTCTGTGGCAGCCAGACCGGGTGCAGCACGTTGGTCCCCAGTCCCTCTCTGGAATAAGTGATATTCCCTTGTTTAACACCAAGGGAGAAGGTCAATTAATTATTTGCAAAGTGCTTTGAGAAAATAAATTGGCCTTCAACACGGAGAGGCTGATTGTTAGGAGCTGGTGGTTAGCTGGGTTTGGGATTGTTTGTTCTGAAGCCACTACACTAATTTTGCCCAAAGCCTTCTGTAAACAAGCTGTTTCTTGACATTAAGAAGCTTTTCCTACTTAGGACTGATTATAGGTTTGAAGCCTAACAGCTCTTAGGTACACTTTCTGTTTTAAATGATTGCAACTTTCTGTAGTCAAATATTAGCTTTTGCCAAAAGAAATCCTCTTCCTTCTGAGAAATATGGCCACAGATGTCAACATGGTTTAAAAAAAAAAATCAACCAGAAAGAGGTAGCTAGGAAAAAGAGATGCTTTTTTGCTTTTTAAGTAGAGATAATTTTTTAAAATTTAGACTCTTAGCTAGAGGTGTTATTGATATAGTTGAGATAATTAAGCTTTATCCCCACCAGGCAGGGCTGTTTGAAGAAGCATTAATACAGGTGCAATGACACATTCATTGGGAGGAATGAGCTGGCTGAGCCTCTCTCCTCGAGCCAGCAAAGTTACCTTGACTTTGGATCTTGACAATTCTGGGAATGGAGCTGAGGACAGGGCCCAGCCCTGTTTGTCAGGATCCAGACCTGGATTTTTATTGAAAGGTGAATCAAGACCTTGTTAAACATCACATTTTGAACAGGGAGCGTGGGCAGAGCTACATTACCAGGAATTCAGTAGTTTCCATGGATGTTAACGCTGAGCAGCAGCTGATGCTGCCTCTTGCAAATGAATCATTTGAGAAGCATCAGGAGGCAGTTTGGGACAAAAGTCTCATTGCTGGTCAGAAGGAATCCCAGTCAAAACATGTGAATTTTGTGGCACCCCTGGCCGACTGCAGCTCGTTGACTGATCACAAGTGATGCCTTTTCCTCGGCAGCGATCTGAGAAATAAATCCTCCATCCCATCTTGCATCCCTTGACAAACCCTGGCATAACTAATAACGCTGTCATGGCTCTCAATGTTTCCATTTCTCTTGGTTACCAGGCTGTTGAGATGATGTGCTCTGTTTGCTCACATCTAAGATTGCGTGGCCCAGCTGTGCCAACCCTTGATTCATGATAAGGGCTGAGCCATCAGTCTCTGTCAGACAGAGGCTGGAGCCTTGCTTGGCATTATGGATGGCTGCTTGAGGCACGTGTGGGTCTCTACAACTATTGGGTCTAAATCTTGAAGGAGGCAGAAGTTTCTTATATTTAAGGAATGTTAATTCCTGCTCCTCTCTGCTTGGGGTATTGGCAGCATCGGCTCCCAGCACGGAGGTCCGGGAGAGCTCAGCAGCTCAGGATGTGGGGTTTTATTAAATTAAAACAAACCCCCCAGCAGGTGCTCTGCAATGTGAAGCTGTCTCCAGTGCTGATGTCTGATCTCATTAGGGACACACAGGGACTCACCTCGGAGTGTCCCCTCCCCAGCACCTCTCAGGCTGACTTGGTGGCCATGGAGGATTTGCAGCCCTGCCTCTGCTGAAGTGAGCTTTGGCCAGTTTCAAAGAAGCACTTTGTCACAAATCATCAAAAATCCACACTGGAACACTGGGAGGAGGGTTATATTCAAGGATGAAAAGCTGAATTATCCTGCTGTAAAGTGAAATGGGAAAAAAAAAACCCCAGTAACAATGGAACAGGGGACGTTTGCCTGGATTGTGAGTGTCTCAAGTTTAACCTGCTGTAATGCAGGGTCACTTTCCATTAGCAAAACCCCCTGAAGGGAGAGAAGAGGAAATGTAAAAAGATACTTTACAGTAAAACAATATACTTATTTTACTCCAAGATCAATGATTCTTTTTTTTTTTTTTTTTAAAGGAGCTTTTGAAAACCTACCCTTGGTTTTACAGAATATTTTAACTCCTCCTCTATGGTATGGTTTTCACTAAGTCATTATGTAAAAATTGAGCTGTTGTCATCTTTCTTGTACAGGGCAAAAATGACTCTTCTCCAGATGTAATTATGACTTTGTTCCTTAAATTTGCTTCTATAAGCAGCTGAACTGTTACAGCTACAACCTATACTGGCTGAATTTTATTAATGGAGTCATTCTGCTTTCTGTTTCTTTGAGTTTTGCTCTCCCATATCTCCCAAAGCATTACACTTGCATGTCTTTGTTCATTGGTTTTAAAGGCTTTCCTCAGCTGGGATAATAGAAAAAACATCTATTTCTGGTCATCCAGTTGCAATTCTGGCTATTCTCAGTGGGGCATATATATTTCAAGCTGGGTTGGTGGAGGGATTTAGATACACAGTTCCAGATAGTCTTAATGAGAGTAACAGTCCTAATTCCCCACACAGAATATTAAAAATTGGTCCAGGGTGTACAGAGTGAAACACTGTGATCTTACCTTTAAGTACCTTTGCCTTGTTCTGTTTTTTTTTTTTTTTTTATTCCTAAATATCATTTGCATCTGTGTTTGTTAAAGTAACTGAGAGCTGCTTTGAGGATGAGGGAGTTGATTTTTGGAGCTCCTGTCTGGTTTGCTTTTTGCTCTGTTTTCCTGGGGATTGGCTGCACCTGGGTGCACCTTTGGAAGGGAAAGGTTAATTCAAGAGGGAGCTAGAAGAAAGAATTTAGCAAATTGACTCTGTTCTTATTCTGATTGCTTTCAGTGTTAGACAAGAAGAAGACGCATATTTTTTTATTCCTTTAATTAACTACCACAGAAAAAAAAATCCCCACCATACTGTGAATCTAATAAGGATTAAGATTTAGTTAGAATATTAGATCCAGATCCACAAGGAAGACACTTTTCATGCAGGAAGGACGTGTTGATTTTATTCCTGAATTTCATCAGGAGTTGTGTGGGGGGGTTTAAATTCTTTCTCAAGGCAACCTTTTATCATAAAATGCTAGGAAGCATTCATCCCCTCTTCCTAATTTTTGGCCCCATTCTTAGTTTTGTTCATGCATTTCTTTTCCTTCTCTCCTAATCCACATTTTCACAGGGATCCCCCAGGCCTTGTTGGGAGGATGCCACTGGTGGAGTTTCTTTTTGCAGGGAAGTGGTGCAGAGAGGAGAGAAGGTTTTCTCCATTTGCACAATGTGTAAGAAATTTCCTGGAGCTTAATTGTCCATTCTTGAAGGTTGCTGTACTTACACTTGGAAGCCAATACCCATGGAGAGCTAGTCTGGTAGTTAGGAGTAAATGGAGCGTGAATACTCCAGGAGCTCTTCTTTCTTGTGTTCAGATCCATATTCTGAGTTAGAGAGATGTGACTTGGAGCCTTCTCCTTCCCTCACTCTGGTCTCCACTGTTTTACCCTTCTCCCTTACAGCCCATTTTGACACCCCTGATGACTCCTGCTGATTTTGGGGACCCCAGCAGCAGCAAACAGACCCTCCTGGGGACACAGCGTTGCCTTGAGCAATTTGACAGTGAAGCTGTTTGGCTTCACAACACACATTTGCTGCACAGACCATTTCTTGATATGAAGGCAAATTATCTCCCACTGTGATGCTGCCATGGATGAGCAGAAACTCTTTCCTCCTTTCCTCTTTCTTCTCTTCTCTGTTTACTGCTGGCCAGTAAACTATTTTAATTTAAAAGGTGATTTAATGAGATAATCTGTTTTCCATTCAGGTTCTTCCTGTGGCTTAGTCCTCCTCCTTTTTTTCCCCCTCTATCCATATTGGCTTGGATTTCCTGGCTGCCTGAGTGAAAGGACTTCCTCCCCTGCTGCTCTGCAGTTACTCAGTGCTACCTGCTGCTTTCTTCATCTTCTCCTACCCCACTGCTTCTTCCTACCTCCTCCCACAGCCACCCTTTGAGTCCATGACCCCACTAATCTGTCCTGGTGGTTTTTCCCCCGCTCTGTGCCATAGGACATTTTTGTGTGACTGCAGGAATGGGATTGGTCAGGGAACAGGTCCCTGGATAGGCAAGAGCTTTGAGGGGATGCACAAAATTGAGTCTGTCCAGTTTCTTGAGAGCTTTTGCATCAAAATTATTTCCATCAGAGAAAAGAGCTTGGTTGTGACAAAAGACAAGGGAGATATTTGCAATGTATGAAAAGCACAGAGGAAAATGAGTCCTGTCAGAGAGCAGGAGAGCTTGGATGCTACCCCAGAGTTTGGGAGCTCTCTTGCTTTGACCAGATTTTCTGTAGGGCTGTGAAACTGCTTTGGATGGGGTTCATCTCAATGAATTTAGTTAAAAATGAGGTTTGTTTTCTCTGTTTGGGCTGATCTTTAGGGATCCCTCACTAGAGGATCCCCTGAGGAGCTGACTCCTCCTCGCTGTATGGGCAGTCACAGAAAGGAGCTCAAGATGTTGTGGTTGGAGTCAGTGATCTCAGAGGGCTTTGCCAACCTAAACAATTCTGCGGTTCTGTGCTCCAAGCTCTGATCTGCAGGGAAAGGGAAACATAGTAAATGCTGTATGTTAATGCCTCTGATTTTCTCATAAATATGTGAGAGTCAAAAAGAGACATGAGACAGTCAGGTCACTAAAATGCATTGGAGATCATCATTTAGTGGAAAAGAATATTTCTTATTTTTTGTGAGTGGATTAAGGATTGGGAATGTGAACTGAAAACTTCCCAGAAGGCAGGATCTGATTTTAGTGAGTGACTTGGAGAAAAGGAAGTGTCAAACAGAGAATCATAGAAACACAGAACCATTTAGCTTGGAAAAACCCTTCATGATCATCGAATCCAACCAGCACCCCAGCACTGCCCATCACTAACCCATGTCCCCAAGTGCCACAAATTCTTTAAATCCCTGCAGTGCCATCTCACCCTTGGTCATGAACTGGCTCAAAGGAGAAAAACACTTCTAATCTTCACTCTGTCCTCAACCAAGACATGCCAAAGAGTTGGCAGAGAAAGAATTGTGGTAAATCTGCTTTTAAAAAAGACAACAAGAAAGATGAAGAAATCTTTACAAGGGCCTGGAGTGACAGGACAAGAGGAATAGCTTCCCACTGCCAGAGGGCAGGGATATTTGGGATATTGGGAAAGAGTTGTTCCTTGGGAGGGTGCCCAGAGCAGCTGTGGCTGCCCCTGGATCCCTGGAAGTGCCCAAGGCCAGGTTGGCCAAGGCTTGGAGCAGCCTGGGACAGTGGAAGGTGTCCCTGCCATGGCAGGGGTGGCACTGGATATTCTTTAAGATACTTTTCAATTGGAAGTGTTCCAGGATTCCAGGATTTGAAATTGTTTAAACCTCATCAGAGTCATTGTTATGGATTCAATGGTGGCTGTGATGAAAACCAAGGCCTAACAAGTTTTGGGATCAGGGTTTTGACCCCTCTCCAGTGGAGTGGTTGCCTCAGAAGCATCTCCCACCCCCAACATTTCCAGTGCCCCATTCTGGCTCTGTGCACAGCAGGAGCCAGCACCCAAAGGGTTCAGCTTGTGCAAAGCTTTGCCATGACAGTTTTTGATGGGAAGGGCATTGCTCAGCCCTACAGCTCCAGGATCCTTCCATGCCAATAAAAATTACATGGATTAGAGGTCTGAGAAAAAATAAATTCCCACGTTATAGGATTGTTTTTCTGTTTTTGCCAGGAACACCAATGCTGTTGGGAAGCAGGAAGAGGAACAGCACCACAGCCCCTGGCTCCCTTCCAGATGCAGCCCCCAGAGAAACCATTGCTGCTGCTCCTGATGGCTCATCCAGCTGGGCAAATCCCTCCAAAGACACCTCCAAATCCAAAGAGATCCAAGCACAGGCTGTCCTGAAACCAAAAATGTCCTTCTCCAGCAGCGTGTGCAACATAAAGGCGTCATCAAGGATCCTCTGGGAAGAAAATGTTCATGGGCAAAAGCAGCTCCTAAAAAGTAAGGTACAAATCCTACTGTGGTTGTCAGGAATATGGTTTCAATAATAAGATGAGGTCAGTCTCAAAGAAAAAAAAATGAAATAATGGAAAGTCAGGCCATTTTTGTCCAGCTTTAAGTGCTGAGCGTGAGTCATCTGGTGAGAGATCAATCAGCTGATCTGACTGTATACATTGCTATGGTTAATAGAAAACAAGATTAAAATGACCAAGATAGGCTTAGATTCACAAGAAAATCTCGAAAAAGCATTAAAATTGCAAAGTCAAGCAGCCCCAGCCTAACCTAGTAATACCAGTAGTGAGATTTTTACAACTTTGTTCTGACACCTTTCTTTCACTCCTTCAACCTTTTTTTTTTTGACACAACAACCTGAACTATGATTATTAACAAGATTGCAGTGTGCAAAACAAAATTTCTTTGGGTTCAGCTGTGTCTGGGATGTCTTACCTCCAACATTAATCCTCACAGCTAAAATGCAGATGACACCAGCAGCTGTATTCATGCACCAGGTATTTTTTTTGCAGAAAGCAACTGAGATTAATTTGGGTCTAGTATCCATATGTTTGTGAGAAACTTATTCCTTAAAAATGTTGTAATGGTCATTGAACCTTTTTTTCTTGCAGCTGTTTTTTTCTGAAGAGAGTTTTTTGCAGGCAGGTAGGCAAAATTTGTTATCACTGAGCATAAAGCTACTGAATGTCAGACATTTGGAAGCCTAAATGCTGTTGTCAGTGCCTGAGGTTAAATCATGGCATTCCCCTAACTGAAAGCAACTTTGTTTTACAAAAGTGAAGCATCCACTGAGATCTGGCAAAGACCAACTTAATCCACACCTCTGTAAACCTGGCTTAGGGAGGAATTTAATTTCATGTTCACAGGTTTCAAGGTTTATTCCAAAATGTTGGTGAGAACAGTGTTAGGGAGGAAATACATTTCAGATTTTTATAAGGCAAATGTACCCAACACAGATCTTTTTAATATGTTTTTTAAGTACAATATAATATGTACAATATGTCATAAAGAGGAAAATATTTTAAGTTTATTGTAACCAAAAATTGAAATAAAACAGTAACGGGCTTTATTCCCAGATATTTAGTTCTAGAAATCAAATTATTTGGCAAGAAAGGAGCACTCCAGTGTGACTTTTCAAACAGTTCATATGGAGCCCTTCCGAAGTTCCTTTGTTATTTTGGATTTGTTCTGTCCTCTGAATGAGAATCTGATTTTTGAGCACACAGCCTCTTTTGGTCCTAATTTGTGCAAGGAGTATCAGTCAGTGAGCATTAAACATAATTATAAGTGTAGAAAAGAATCTCTTTTTCTTAATGTCAATTGACAGATTTCAGAATAATGCCCTATAATGCACAATAACCTTTTGCTGATTTTTTTTTTTTAATGGAGCTTTTCCACTGGCTAATGGATCTGTAGGAGTGACAAAAAGCAAACTGGATTAAAAACAAAGGAAAATAAAAAAAAACAGTGGTGCTGATGAAAGGCTCAGTGTGGTGAAAGGGAAATGATTTGTGGTTAAAGCCCATAGCAATCTGGTATTTTCTGCAATAAATTGGAATTCATTCCAACTGCAGGTCACAGCAAGATATCCCTGGTTTTCCATGGCACAAATTTTGGGAAGCACCAGCAAAGAGAACTGAGTGTCCCAGAGTTTTAATTGTGATTTCCTTCCATGTGAGGTCTGGATAATGTGAGAGACACTCTGGGTGTCACAGGGCAGCCACCATTAGATCTGATCTCTTCTGCCTAATGAGGCCTATTAATAACAGCCTGGCTTTCTTATTTCAGGAATTGCCCTCTCTGTCTAATGAGGTGGAGAATCCAATAAAAAATTAGCCATGCACTCCTAACGAACTTTTAAATCTCTCCAAGGCAATTATGAATTTCCTGCTCCGAGGGACAGAACAAAGGAGCTGGAGGCACAGGACGAGCGGGAGCGAGGCAGGAGGGTGACACTGCCCAGGGTGACACTGCCCAGGGCCCACTCTCCAGGTGTGACCTGGGAGAAAAACCTGCTCACCTGGCCAGCACCCAGCTCCCAGCTGGAGAAAACTCCAGCAGTCCCACGGACACTCCGGGTAAAGCATCATTTTTTTTTCCTTTTTTCCTGCTAATTTTCCTTTTTTTCACCTTTTTTTCCCTTTTCTCCCCTTTTCCCCCATGCTTCCTGGGAACTTGTTAAGGGCAGAAGTTCACATTCCTTGATTTTTCCCTTTCTAGTGAAATTTTGGCAGTTTGTATCCACTGCCAGAACTTGCTTGGTTGTCTGGTTGTCCAGGCTCTTTGTTCTGAGCTGCAGCTGCTGTTCCTGTGGGGGAGCTTGTTAAGAGTTTGGGAATTTACAAATTCCCACTTTCCCAAGTGCCTGGCACTTCCAGCACCAGCTGTAGGTGTGGATATGGTCCAGGCTGGTACCAGGCTCCAGCAGCTGATGGACTTCCCTGCCTTTTCCTCCTGCACATGCTGCAGACCCATCTCTGCTCCTTTCCTCTGTCCTAAGACATTCCTAAATGTTGAAGCGGCCTCTGACTGGGAAGTGTTTTCTTTCTGGATCAGCCACGGAGAGATCTGACAATCTAAATAAACAGGAAAGCTTGTGAACTGTCAGTGACGAGTTGCTTTGGTGATGTGGTGAGAAAAGGAAACAGGCAAAACATCAAGAACTTGAATTTGAATGTAAAAATATGTGATTTGAAACATAGAAATGTATAAACTTGACAGGACAAGGGGGAATGGTTTCCCATTGCCAGAGGGCAGGGATGGATGGGATATTGGGCAGGAATTGTTCTCTGTGAGGGTGGGCAGGCCCTGGCACAGGGTGCCCAAAGAAGCTGGGGCTGCCCGTGGATGATCCCTGGAAGTGCCCAAGGCCAGACTGGACAGGTTTTAGAGCACCTGGGACAGGGGAAGGTGTCCCTGCCCATGGCAGGGAGTAGAATGAGCTTTAAAGTCCTTTCCAACCCAAACCCAGACTCATTTTCATCACTTTAACAATCTCTAACCAAACTCAGCCCTATGCCCATCACACCTTTTCCTCCCTTTGACTCACGAGGGCATAAAGCAGCTTCTCTGTTCCTGCAGGAAGCCCTGGAGATGCACAACCCTCAGTTCATCTCCCGCTCCCAGAAGAGGCTGAAGAGGCTGGAGCTGATGGTGCAGCTGAGGAGGGCCCAGCACAGGGAGGCTCCCCCAGGCATCCCCCGAGCTCGCAAACTCTCCACCTCCACTTCCAGCAAGAAGAAGCAATTCACCATCCCTGACCCTCTCAGCGGTGAGTTGTGAGCAGCAGCAGCTCCGTGGCTGCCCTTGGAAGTCGTGGATGGAATTTCCAAATTAAATTTGGGGAGAAACAGGAGAGGTGCTGCTCCTGGGTCACTCTCCAGCATCGGTGCAGATGCTCCTGGCAGGAATTCCCAGCAGCTCAGAGATGGGTCAGTGGGGATGAGGAGTTTCCTGTGCTCTGTGGCAGCTCCTCGGGGACTTCTGGTCACTGTCACATGCAGTTGGGTTCTTCAGCTGCTGCTGGTTGTGGGGAGATGGCAATAAATGACATTTCATCCTCTCCCAGCTCACAGAATGGCCAGTGTGGGGACAGAGGTGGCAGCAGGGAGGCAGGTGGCATTTGGGGTAGGAGCCCCAGCTGCAGGTGTGGATTTGCCACTTCTGTCAGAAATCCCAGAGCTGGGGAAGAGCTCTGGTCTGCCCAGCCTTGCTACATCAAGGCATGCAAACTCTGTGATTTCCTAATTAAAGCTGATTAGGTTGTGGCAAACAGCCTCAACCCCCCATGAGGGAAACCCTTCTCTCCCTCACAGCCCACACAACACCTCCGTAAATGTTATCTAAGCTCAAGATGTAAAACAAATTGCTTTTCTTTCTATTTTCTTTTTTTTTTTTTTTTTAATTGCCATCTGGATGTTCATTAACTCAGTTGACTAAGGAACAAAGATTTATTTGATTGATTGGCATTCCTCTTTACATCTTGGTTTTAAATCTGTGGCTGCTTGAAGATACATTATTCTGCTGAAAAGGAAATTAATTGAAAAGATTAAACAAACTAACAAAGACACCTGGAGGATGCAGGAAAGGGAATATTTGATGTCCTCAACCCAGGGAAACACAAACAAGGTTTTTGGCTGCCTGAGGAATGAGGGTGGGTTCAGGAGAGGTGGGTGCAGCCCCATTTCAGGGCCCTTGGAGTTTCCTGGAGAATTCCAACTTCCACTGGTCTGTCCTACATCAGAGACCTACTGAGTCTTTATAGTGAGAGCTAAATAAACATAAGGAAACACGGCACAGAGCGTGGATTCTATCTTAAAGGCTGAATAGAATTAATTCACCATTTCCATGATCCAAGTTAATTCACCTGGAATCAGATCTCTCAGGGCTGTGCAGTGTGAGCACTCTGTAAGTTCTGCCAGCACACCAGCAGTTTGTCATCTGTCCTAGAGGAAGTGACAAAAACCGCCCACTTCTGTCTGAACATCTTTGAAAATCCCCCAAACCACTCTGCAAATAATTTATGAAACAAAATATGAAAGGCTAAACCTATTTCTCCTCAAATTATAATGAAGTTTTAAACTTTATGCTTGTTTAATGAGTAATAAAATCATAATATTGAAATATATTCATTAATTATTGCAGTTAAAAACTATTTCCATCTTTTAGTGGTTGGTCATTAAGGAGAGAAGCTTTGGTTTCTGTAGCTCATCTTAATAACTATTTGTGCTCTGTAATGTGGACTTTTTATTTAATTACACAATACTACTTAAACTTATGAAGAAGAAGGACTAGTTTCTGCCTTAAAACTTTTGTCTTGTTTTAGATATATTACTATATTCTAAAAATCTAAACTCTACATTTCCTACTATGTGATTTTACACACTTCTATTCAAACGACTCACTCATAATCTCAGTTCTATTATTCAATTTTGGCAGCTTTCTCCATGGCCTCAGGTCAAATGCAGTATTCTCTTGGGGGTTAGTTCAGAAAGTCCAAAATTCCCAGCAGCCAGGGCTCCAACACCCACCCAGGAGGGCGGCCCAGGATGGGGAGAGGGGGGTGCCTGCTTTTATTCAGGTGGAAATGGGGCCTAAACTGCGACCCAAGGTGTTTTGAGCAGTTTGCTGCACTTATCTCTCTCTGAAATAAGTTTGGTACACGTGTTTCTCTCTGCTCTTGCAACTTTGATTCCAATAAAATATTTTACACCCAGAGCAAAGACCTGCAGAGATTTTTCTCTCTCCCAGAGAGATTATTCTATCAGCCTAAAACATCTTTATTGATAACATGAAATTATTGACTAGCAGGGTTTCCCTATGTTTTGACAGTGTTGTTACAACTTCAGTTTCTTGTAGGAGAAAGAAATAATTGGCATTCAGCATAATTTCCATATAAATACCAACATCTGTGCAGTTCCCATTTACCTTCCCATCCTCAAACCCTGAGTTGTTTACCACGTTTTTAATTGTCCTTCACGAGCGGGGTTTTACAAAACGCTGAAAGCAATCTGAGGAAAATGAAAATGTTTATCCTGCATGAGGTTTTATCGTCACGAGGGCTCTTTGAAAGCACAGAACCTGCACAGAACTCTCAGGCAGCCTTTGTGCTGGGTAATGGGCACTGCTAAATTTTGAGCGTGCTAATTAGTCCAAGATAGACAACTCTGCTGTTGACTGTGTCGAACAAATTAGAGATCCCACTGTGAGGAGCTGAATAGAAACAATGTTCAAATAACTGCATTTAAATCTCCAAAACCGTAATGTAATTACTGCAGTGACAGGACTACCAGCTGTTTATGGCCCTTTAAATCTGCATAATGAACAGCCCTGTGATCTTGGTGTGCACAGGCACTTTGGGAGGTTGAACGCAATTCCTCAGGCACGTTTGGGGTTTTTGCCCACCTTCCCTTTTCCTGTCCTTTGAGGGGTTGGTTGTTCTTTGGGATTGAACAACCTCCCCAGCCTGGAGCCTGCTGAGCCCCTCTGGGTTTGCATCCAAACCCTCGATCTTGAGTAGTATCTTGGAAACAATTTATATCCCCTCAGTCGTGCTTCTAAACCTGTCCCAAAAGTGGTTTTGGAACTGGAGGGCGAGGATTTGTCACTGTTGGGTGAGAAGGACACAGACTCACCAGAAGGCTGGATTGCACAGCATCTCTCTTTGCTTTGAAAATCCCTCTTTTATAGGGATTAGACTGTTTTATAGGGGTGTGCTGATACCAACAGACCACATTGGTCAATCAATCAATACATTTCACCTGACTGCCTAATTAACAAAAAACACCTTTCTTATAAACAATCTTTGGGGAAAAACAAGAAAGCGGAGAGTAGGAAAACAATACTTGCAGGTTGTTTAGAATAACAAGCTATCATTCTTTATTTTCAACTCCCTAAATTCTCACAAGCCAATCCTGGGAAAACTTATCAAGTTTTCTCTCTCTCTGACCAGGCTGTCACATCCACAAGGATTGCTTTTTGCTTGGGTTTCTCCAGCAGCCCTGTGCCAGGGAGGTTTTTATTTGGACTGAGGGAGGAGAAGGTGGCAATCAGAGAAATTTGCAATAATCCTGCAGCCACTCAGGTGGATTCCTGTGGCCTTCACATTGGTGGTCAGCTGTCTCTTTATTTGGGTCATTTATTTTGGGTCATTTCCCAGTTCTCTTTTCCCCATTCAAACTTTTAATAGTGCCACTCATTCTTTTGACTTTTTTGGCTGGCAGCTCCGTATAAAATCTAAGCTGCAGTCAGGTAATGGAATTGGGAAGAGGAATGATCTGTTTTGAAGATATTATTAAATTAATATCAACTCTGCCACACCTTCTTCAAAAGCTGCTGGTTTTTGGGGGAAAAAAGGCTTTTTAGGATTATATGCTCTAATGATACTGGAAAGATTTAAAAAGGCCAGGTGAGATGCTAATATTTTTGTTTTTCTGGGTAAAATCCATGAATACTAAAGTATCATTTGGATAGAAAGGACTGAAATCTCCAGCAACATTCTCAAAATTATTCTTATATGAAAATGTTTCCACAAACCTCTCAACTTTACAGCTTTTTAGAGATATTAGTAATGTTTTTCAGAAAAAAAACTGAAATACTGAGGAGGGCCAGAAGTTTCAGTAGAAGTAGGAGAGACCTGAACAGCTGGAAAACTTGGGAACCACCTTCCTATGTGTGCTGTTGGGGCAAGGAGCACTTGTGAGCTTTAGGATTTCTGTGGGGTGAGTGAGCAGCCTTACCCTGAACCCTTGGACTCGGGAGAAATTTCATTTTGTGTAAATAACACCAAAACCTCATGTGCTGGCTGCAGCTGGAGCAGTTCAGTGCATGAAGTCACTGACAGGGGATGTGCAGAGTTTGGGCAGCACCTCTGGGTGTAGGCATTGCTTTACATCCCCTGCATGAATTCCCAGGAAAATCCCATGGGCACGAGGAGCTCAGCATCACATGAGGTTCGCTTTGAGAATTCACATTCATGTTAGAAGAAAATGTATCTCTATTGTGTATACTTTGATAATTTTTGCCACTGTTTTTCTCTTTTAAGTGCTCCAGTGATTTAGTGGTAAATAGGAAGTCAGGGGCTGGTTCCAGCACAATCATTTTATCTGTTCTCTGTCTAAATATTTACTGACTTCCAAAGCAGGAGAGTTACTCATCCTCTTGGAGGTGCAGTTTAGCATTAATTAAAATGTATTACAGGGACGACCCATTTGCAGTCATTTACAGCTTGTAAGTGCCAGAAAGTCAGGAGTTTCACAGGGTGTGAATAAAAAACCAACGAGGTGACTCAGTCCTCTCTGTCTAAAGCTTTGTTTAACCGTGGTGCATCCCTGGCAGTGCTGAAGGTCTGCTCTGAAATCCCTCCTCCAAAAGTCATCCAAGGCTATGAAATCTGATAAGGAACAGCTGAAACACAATTTAGAGGGGAATTGTCTATCTCGTGGCCCATTTGATCTTTGCTTAGTAGGAAAGAGCTTTAAGTCAGGTCTCCAGGATGAGCTCGAGGTTATTTCAGCTCTGAGTGTTTGCTGCTCTTCCCCTTTGAAATGAGCTTTCTTCTCAGTCTAGAGGATTAACAACTATTTAAATGCACAATTCACTTTTATTTTCTCGTTTCTACCAATGTTTTATTTATTTCTTTCTTATTTCACTTTTGAATCCTAATCCTACAATCCAGCAAGGATTAGCCTCAATGTTTGCATGTGATTTTTTTCTGGTAAACAGCAAGCTGGGAAGTGCTGCAGGAATGTTTGGCCATGAGAATTAACCTCGTGGCTCCACACTGCTTCACAAAGGGCATTTCTATAGCTGAGGTGGATTTATTATTTTCTTGGAGGATTTTCCCCAGAGTCTCTTTTGAGTCCATCCCTTCAAAGCCCTGCAGAGCCACATATCTTGTTCCAGAGCAGGGATGGGTCTGATGCCCTTCTGTGGCAGCAGGAGAGAATTATTCTGGAGCAACAGCTCCCAGCCTCTGTGGTGCTTCCCAGAAATTGAAAATAGAGACCAGCCTGGTTTAGGGACTTGCAGGAAAAAAATACATTTTATCAGTTTATCATTCTGTATATGGGATAGGAAGTGGGTCTGCAAATCCCTGGATTGGTTTTTCCTGTTCTGGTGGCTACACACAAAGGTCTGGAATGTTCATGTGTCATCATGCCCCATCCCTGGAGGAGTTCAAAGCCAGGTTGAAGGGGCTTGCAGCAACCTGGGGTAGTGGAAGGTGTCCCTGGGTCACAGGCAATCTGCTCTCTGCACTGTCAGAGTTATTTGGACAGCAGTAGCATCCAAGTGTTTATTCCTTTTAAGTGAATCAACATGCAAAGGAGCGTTAGAACACTAATAAATAAAAGACAAATTATGTTTTCCTAGCAAATCGAGCATGTGGCTTGTGTGTGCTGAGGATTTAACAAGGATGATTAAGTGTAGACAAGTGCTGAGGGGGGGAAAGTCAGTCCTGAGGCAGAGGAGGCTTCAGAGCCTCCCTCCCTTCGATTTTGATTGGAAGGATGGAACATCTCTGCTGTGAGGAATAGCTGAGGGATTTGTGATTGTTCAGCCTGGAAAAAGCTCCAGGGAGAGCTCAGAGCCCTTCCAGAGCCTGAAGGGGCTCCAGGAGACCTGGAGAGGGACTGGGGACAAGGGATGGGGGACAGGACACAGGGAATGGCTCCCACTGCCAGAGGGCAGCGATGGGTGGGATGTTGGGAAGGAATTCCTGTCTGGCAGGGTGGGCAGCCCTGGCACAGGTGCCCAGAGCAGCTGTGGCTGCCCCTGGATCCCTGGCAGTGCCCAAGGCCAGGCTGGACACTGGGGCTGGAGCAGCTGGGACAGTGGGAGGTGTCCCTGCCATGGCAGGGGTGGGAATGGGATGAGCTCCGTGGTCCCTCCCAACCCAAACCATTTTGTGATTCCATGAATTTTACACAGAGATACAACAGTAATCTCATTTATTTCTTGGCTTCCCACCTTGTACAAATATCCTCCATTCCCATTCAGGACTCATTTTTGCAAGGAAAATGTTAAAATCTCCTTTTCCTGAGAACCACTAATTGCTCAGATCAGAAATTATTTTCCTGTATCCAGGGAAATGCTGATTGGAATTATCACAGATCTCTTCATACTTGATCAGAAGGAGTAATGTGATTTTCCTCCTTCTAAAGCTCAGATAATTATCCACAGCCCTGCAAAACAGGTGTAAATTGAATCAGAAATGGCTGTACCAGGGCAGGTTCCTGACACACTGAGGAGCAGCCAGGGTGCAACTGCCTGCAGGAACCTGTGAGGAAGTTTTGGAGGGATTTGGAGATTTGGATCTGGCTTTAAGCATTGAAAGCTTTAACCAGACATGGCAAACTGTGTCTCCATGGGATTTGACATTTGAGATGTCAGTAAAAGCAGATGCCTCCAGTAGTAACTTTATTTTCTCTCTGCCAGATAACCTCTTCAGACCAAAGGAGAGAGTCATTCCCGAGAAGGAGATGCACATGAGATCTAAAAGGTACAAATCCCTCAGCTTTGGAGTTTGTCCATGAATTTTTCTCTGCTGTATCACCTTAGATTTGGGCAGCCCTGCCCTTTCAACACCATGGGGCAGCCATGGCATAAAAACCAACCCCTCAGCAGGTCCCTCATGTTGAACACCCAAAAAAGGAAGCAGTGAGGTCACTTTGGGTGTTTTTCCCCCTAATTATGGTACAGAGGATGGGAATGTCAGCAAATTATGAGGAATGTGGTATCTGATCTTTAGCTTGTATTTTAGAAAATTACTTGAAAGTGATTGCTTGATACTAATTGTGTGACATAAATACAAAAAAAAGTGTACAGCCCAGATTCTGGTTGGAATTTTATTGCTCGAAATTGAAATCAACTTCACTGAGCTCGTTAGAAGCTACTTTTTTGAAATTAACTCATCCCATCTTTTTCTTTACTTTTTTTTTCCAAAATCAGAATTTTCAGCAAGATTTGAAAACCAGCCAGATTTTATATCAAACTATGACTGTTAATAATTTATCATTCCCATGCCATAAATCAAATTTAAATACTTAGAGATGCCCATTACAAGTACTGCACGGAAGGCAAACATTCCCTACAGGAAAAATTAATTTTGTCAGCCCCAGGGATGACATGAACTCTGCTTTCTGAATTCCTGACAGGATTTATGACAATTTACCTGAGGTTAAAAAGAAACAAGAAGAGAAACAGAAGCGGATCATCATCCAGAGTAACAGGCTGCGTGTGGAGATGTTTAAAAAGGTGAGGATTTCCTGTTTCTGGAGCAAATGGACACAGTAAATTTGAAGTCTTTGATGCCAACTCCACCTCACCTCCTGTATCACTAAACATTTCTATCACCTGATGGATTTTAACAGTATTTTAAAGCACTTTTGCATTTTTTTTTTCTCTAGCAATTACTGGACCAGCTCCTTCACAGAAACACAGAGTGACAAAGGAGTCTCTTGCTCATCATCCTAATTGGATCTTGAATGCCTTTGACTTCTAGATAAGCCATAAAATTAACTGTTATCTCAATTACCTGGAGGTATTTTTCTTATCTTTGGCTCTTTGTATAAAGAAAGATCATTTATGTTTCAATTGAAATTTTAAGGCAACTTTCAAGTAATCAAAAACAGCCTAAAAGGGAGCACAGCTTTTCCAGAGCATCACCTTTTGGTCATTTTACCCAGAGGAAATAATTTTAAGAATTTTTAATGCAAATACTGAATTACAGGGGTATTATTTATCTTAATCTTTTTTTAAAAAGTACACTTCTCTGTAGCAATAGCCCAGTGTTTATAAGACGTGGAAAACTTATTTCTCTGAAGTATTTTCTTAATTGATTTCCTGTGAGTTAAATCCTTGAAGAAAACTGTTATTTGTTATGTTTAGAAACCAGTTGAAATAGCATTACCACATCATCAGAGCAACAGCAGTTTCACATTAATACTTAACATTCCAAAAGGGACCAATATTTCAGCTTTCTGAAGAACTCCATTCCTGTTCATAGAGTGAAACAACCTAGCAAGCTCTCCCATTAAAAAACAATATTTAAATATTTGTTTATAACACTTTTTTTCACGTTTTTCATTGTAACATACGTTTTACTCCACTTCTGTGAGCACAAAGTGTTTCTAGAAATGGCAGATGAAGGAGTGGTGCCAAGAAGGATGTTTGCATCAAAACTTGCAGAACTCAAACCAGCTGTCACGTTTCCTCCAAAAAAATATTTAAATCTTTATTTGTACATGTTGGAAGTAAAAACAAGCAGCTCACAAACCAATGGAGTTTATTTATGGAATAAAGCATGAGGATAATATTGATCCAAGCTCTGTGTTTTTATTTGATGCTGTTAAATAAAACACAATTATTGAAACTGCCTGAGAAGTCGTGCCTTTGTACCCACAAATCCCATGGGAAAAAACCACTGCCCCTAAAAATCACTGCAAGTGTTAAATTTTGATGCACAGAGTTTGAGATGGGGTTTGAATGAGGCTGGAATTTGGCCTTTGATGGTTCTGCTTTATTTTCCTAATCCAGCCTGAGACTCAAGGTCAGGATTTTTTGGAAGAGGGATGTTTGTGAGCCACTGGGATAACCTCCAGCTGGGTGACCTGTGCTGGACACAGGGACCTGGGGTATTTTGTGCTCTGTTTCTGTTGGATTATTTTGCCTTTTTGTGTTTCAGCTTCCCAGTTAACGTAGCAATAACAATGGTAATTTTTGCTTGCAGAGAAGACAGAGATCTGCTGAACAAATATATTCCAGATCCTCAAAACCTCATCAGCAGTTCAGTATGTTGGGACAGGAGGTGGAAGGTAAGGCAGTGAGGAAGGACCTGCCAGCAATTTTCCCTGTAAAACACCTTTTTAACCAAGGAAGTCATTCTGTACTGGAAACCAAAGCCAAGGCTGGACCACAGATTACTCCAAGTAGAACTCAGAAAAGGGACACCAAGAAGGATTCTCTTTCAAGTTTTCAGAGACATTTCCTGCAGAATCAGTGTCCAGATTCTCTTTTATTTCAGTAGAAACTGAACGTTTCTTCCCCTTGAGTCTGATCTTTAGGATTTTTTTTCAGGAAAATGCAGCTTTGGTTCATCAGGTCTGTACCCTCAGGTGCATTATTTCCTGCACATCTGGGAAATAGAAGAATGTTATTTACATTTCACCCTGCTTTAGTGTATGCCTTTAGGAGTCTCACCCTAAAGCCACAGCAAGGTATTTTGGCATGGAGAGAAAACATTTGGAGTCTGGTATCCATGGAGGACACAACGAAATAATCACTCCCAGGTCAGGGATGTTCCCTGGGCTGGGACTGACACCAGAAGGGAGCACAAAAACCTTTCCCACTTCTTCTCTGGCAGAGAGGAAGAGACAGGATCTTCCTCATTGGGAATGAGGGTGTTTCCCATGGAAATCAGGCATTTGTCCTGCAGGATTCCCAGGAATTCAAGGGAGATGGTTTCATCTACCGGCCGCAGTGACTTGATGAAGCAAAGATGCATTTTCCTTAAGTCAAAAAATCAGAGAGTGAGGGCTCAAGGGGGAGAAACTTTCATCTACATGCTATAGCATGTCCCTACTCCATGCTCATATATAAATTGTGTAAATAAATGCATGTGTTTGACATGCTTCCCGCCCTCTGGCTGGGAATGTCAAGAAGGGAACTGATCCTCCTTGGAAATCGTGGCAGCCAGGAGATCCTTGTGAGGAAATGAACCATGTGAGCATTTCCTGGGAAGAGCAGCACAGGCCTCAGGTGGGATTTTACCCCTTGGCACCACCATGGATGCCCTGAGCAGGGAATGACACCTCCACTGGCCTGGTTTCCTCTCCCTCCTTGAGGACAGGGTACAACCTTCCCCTCCTGCACCCTCCCCTCCCCTGGCTCAGGAGCAGCTCCTCTGGCTCACAGCATGAAGCCAAGTGCATCAACCAAAAGGAAAAAAAATCTCTGGCTTTGTAAAAGGGTTGTTTCCAAGTGTTTTTATTTTCTCTAAACATGATTTTTAAAACCTGCAGGACAAATCTGTGGCAGTCTGAGGTGGAATTTCTTTTGTACAAATAAACTAGTGAGGAAAATGCATGATGCAAATCACTGTCTGGGAATGTTTTACATGGTACAAAACCTGTGCTTCAGAAAACCAAAAATTATCTCTGTTGCAAACCTAATTTCTCTTTCTGGGCTTGAGGAAAAAAAGTTATCTGGTAAATTATCCAGCAAACAATTCTGGCATTCATTTCAGCTCTACAATCCAATCATTGTGACAGAAAATGGACTGTGCAGGAAAATGTCATTTCAGGAAAACAGGAATAGCCCTGGACAAAGAGACATTAGCTTTGTGCAGGAATGGCCCTGGACAAAGAGACATCAGCTTTAGGAAGTTCAGAGTTAGGGAAAAAGTGGTGGGACCTCCCTTTGGCCCTGCAGACTCTTCAAAGAGCCCGTTTGCCAGCAGATAACTGGAAAATTGGAGGTCACCCACCCTTGTCAAGCTGGAATTTTCCTTCCTGTTGGGGAAATTTGCAGATTGAGTTCAAGTTCTGTGGGTGTTGGTGCTGTGCCTTTGGGAGGGACACACCAGGGTTTCTAACAACGCTGGTTTGGGGGAGATTTGGGAAGTTTTGGGGGCATTCAGGCACAGAGCCTGTGTGGACTTGTCAGCACATTGCCTTGGCATTGTCCTTGCCAAGCACAAAAGCTCCCCACAGGGTTGGAATTCTGCAGGAGTGGAAATGAAGCCCACATGGGTGTTGGAGGTGTGCAGGACATGGTGTTTGTTTGCTTGCTGACATCATTAATCTCAACTGACAGAAAAACCTCCTTAAGGGTTGGAAGTCATTGTAGTGTAAAGGACTGAGGGTTCCAGTGTTCTGGGGATTTATTTAAACCCAAATATTTTCCTGTGTATGTGTATGCAAGTCATTAGTTACATCTTGGAGTTTACTCAGCTGCTCAGAGAGATGAGGAGAATGTCTGGGTAAGGCTTTGGAGGGGTTTTATTGTTGGATATTTGGGACTGGTCACGTTAGTGTAATATTTTCTGGGACAGAAATGCTGATTTACAAGGAAAACAACACACAAAAGCAGGGATAAAGTTCCTGGCAGCCCTCTCCAGAGGAAACATTCCCTGATACAACCCTTGCAGTGAGAGCTGAAAATCCAATTTGCCATCATCTGCAGGGGTGTTTGCCCCTTTGACTGCAGGGACAGAAGTGCCTGTGTGCTTTGAGGGGTGGGTGATTATCCCCCCAGGAGCTCGGCGTGGCCACTTGTCCCTGCTGGAGCCCATCAGGGTGCAGGGCTGTCCCACAGGGTCACATTTCTCCAGGCACTGTGACTGCAGCCTGTGTAGTTCGTTGCTGGTTTGGGATGTGGCCGGGTCCTGTGGGATCCCCCTGTCCTGGCCAGAGGTCAGCACCAGGAAATGGGGGTTGGAGAAATCCCAGCCCCAGCTGGGACCATTCCCCATCTGCAGCCCCTTGAATAAAAGGCCATTTATTTCAACTGAAATGCAAATTTACCTGAGCATAAAACCAGATCAGAATGAAAGAAGCTACAGAAAATCCATCCATTTTACTATTGATGGAGGAACTCAGTGCAAGGATGGAAATATTTATTGAGATTTGGTTTAAATATGTGTCTACTTATGCCAAAATCACAAATATCCTTGCCCAAAATCCTCATCAGAGGAGATGAGCCTGTGCTGCTGCTCGTTGTGTGGTGCCACTCTGCCCATGGAGGTTGGGTCCTGGAAGGGCACTTGTCTCTCATCTGGAGGTGTTTAGGGAAGTTATGGTTTTATCTCTTGCAATTTCAGTTTATCTGTGAGAAAACGGTTGGAATAAGCTTGTCATGTTTATTAGGAAGGAATTATTCCATGTGAGGGTGCCCAGAGCAGCTGTGGCTGCCCCTGGATCCCTGGCACTGCCCAAGGCCAGGCTGGACATTGGGGCTGGAGCAGCTGGGACAGTGAGAGGTGTCCCTGCCATGGCAGGGGTGGGAATGGATGGGGTTTAAGATCCCTCCCAACCCAAACCATCCCATTTTTATGTTGAGAATATAAAGCACCCTCTCATAAAACCTCATTTTTACATTGAGAATATAAAGCATCCTCTCTTTTTTTAGGTCAGGAATTTTACTTTTCTGAGTTCTCCTTGGCTTTGTACCAAAGCTGTGGGAGGTAGAATGACTTAATACTCATTTTAGATGACCCACAGAATAAGATAATGAGGTGTATCATCTCCCTACCAGCTGCAGTGATGAAAAAGTAAAAATAAAAAGAAAAAAGGGAGAAGAAACTACATCAATTTTCTCATAGTACACAGAGTTACATAAAATGATATAAAATAGGAGCAGTGCAACAAGCTGCTTGAGGATGATGCTGCATACATAGGAATATGTAAAAAAGCTCTTAATTGCAGAAATTTGGTGGATATTTTAAAAAATTGTCACAGGACATATTTTTAGACTTCATGTTTAACATATTTTTATTTTCTGCAGTATCTTATCATGACTAGATTCAGTTAATATATAATTGCAGGGTACAAACACCTATCACAGAGGGGCTGCTCCATTGTTCTGGAGGTATTTCAAGTCTGCAACTGGCTTTAGAAACTTGGTATAAAATAGGAAAAAACTTTTTGGAAACGATTTTATCATCTTCACCTTCTTTCTTGGGCCATCTGCTATTTCACATCTGATGGGCTCATGCAGCTGTGCTTGAATGGGGAGACATCCATTTCTATTTCATGTTGCTGTGGTTTTCCAGAAGTTTCCGTGCCCTGAAGTGAGCACTGTGTATCCATGATGTGGGGAAAATTAATAAAAATCCTGACCAAAGGGTGGTCAGGGGAATAGTGTCCAGTCTGAATGTGGGCTAATTTTCTGATGAATGGTGTCTGGAAGGAAGGTCCCTCAGCAGTCATTTAATTTATTGTGATATATAACTGTGGCCAGGGAGCCAAACAAAAACCATATTGAGTACAGAAGTCTGGTTTTGTAACTGGGTTGTCCTCTGAAATTGTGTCACTGAGGAAGGAGGCAGGGAAAAGTGCTGGGGACAGATTTTGCCATGATTTGGGGAAGAAATTATGAGAAAAGAGCAATGTTGTGGTTAAATCCCAGGCTGGCTGCACATGGAGCTGGCTTTGAACAATCCCAGAGTCACGGAGTGGGGTGGGGTGGAAAGGACCTTAAATCCCACCCAGTGCCCCCCTGCCATGGCAGGGACACCTCCCACTGTCCCAGGTGCTCCAGCCCCAGTGTCCAGCCTGGCCTTGGGCACTTCCAGGGATCCAGGGGCAGCCACAGCTGCTCTGGGAATTCCATCCCAGCCCCTCCCCACCCTGCCAGGGAACAATTCCCAATTCCCAATCTCCCACCCATCCCTGCCCTCTGGCAGTGGGAGCCATTCCCTGGCTCCTGTCCCTCCATTCCTTGTCCCCAGTCCCTCCCCAACTCTCCTGGAGGCCTCAAAAGGGTTTTTAGTTTTCCCTGGATCCTCCTCCAGGTGAACACCCCCAGCTCCCCCAGCCAGAGCAGAGGAGCTCCAGCCACCTGCTGCTGGAATTATTTGGGTTGGAAAAGCCCTCTAAGACCATCAGGTCTCTGAGCCCAGCAGTGCCACGAAAGCCCAGCACTAAACCAGGTCCCCAAGTGCCACCTCCTGTCCCCACAGCCCCGGTGACAGCCCCGTCCTGCCCGGCCCTCAGCGACGTCAGGGGCACATTGTGTCATAGATTTCCAATTTTTGGGGAGTAACCCAGAGCTCGGATGCCAAACCCACACGAGCTCTCCGTGGGTAATGTTGTTCCAGTGAATTCCAGAGGAATTCATAACAAATCCCCCGAGTGGTGCCAGATCTGGACTGAACCTGTAACGCTGCTGGGAGCACATCTCTAATTTTGGTGTTTGTCACGAGGTGAAAATACAACTCTGAGGGCTCCCTGGCCTAAATGGAATTATGTAATGGCCCAAATTAAACTGTGTGAAAGATGGATAATTATGGGCTGCCTGCTCTATCTAACACCATTAGCTGTTGTTAAAAAACCAACATTTGACTCCCATTTATTTTACTTTTGAGAGGTTTTGCTGTGTTTGGGACTCAAAGCTGGGGCAGCAGAACCTAACAGAAAATGGCTGCATTAAAGAAACTCTGTTTCTTAATTCTTCCCTTCATAAATAACAGGAGATTAAGACCTAATTGATTTCATTCTCCTGTGATGGATATCACAGTAATTTTTAATGATTTCTCTCAGGTTTCCCATTAGGAATATTTATTTTTCTTTTAAAAATGCCCCCAAATATGCTGTCTTCCTAATTTACTGCCCCAGCTTTTATGATGATGGATGTTGCATTGTTCTGTGGTTTGCAGAGGGCTAGACAGGAATATTAAAAATATACGACTTCATAATTTTTAGTCTGAGTTGAATGCCGTCCTCTTGTGAGACATGTAAAAATTTGTGGCTTTTTTTTCTTTCTTTTGTTTTCAGAGAGACAGTGAAATTTGAGGCAACAGATCAAAGCACTTATTGTCTAGTCTGGAGTAAAAAAACCCCAACTCCCCCCACGTATTTAATGGGTTATTTGTCGGATTTAAAGGGATTTTAGCACAGGACACCTTCCTGACATATTGTCAGGAATGTCCTGTGGGATATCAGGATCTTGCTGGAAAATCTTCACTCCTCAGTACTGAAATTTGTGGGAAAGCCTAAAATGATGTTTCTTCCCCCATGGAGGTTCAGGGCTGTGCAGACATCCCGAAGATTGTGTGTTTGTTTACTTGTTTGGGTTTTATGGAGGTATTTGCTCATGTGGTACTAAAACAGAAGAATGTTCAGCTCGTGGGGCTTTTTCCTCTTCCTGGAGGAAGGCTGGAAGAGCAAAATGGTGATGGGTAATCTCCTGTGGGGTAAAGCTGCAAACCAGGGAATCACAGAAAATCCCAACTTGGAAGGGACCCACAGGCATCATCGAGTCCAATTCCTGTCCCTGCACAAACAGCCCAACAATCCCACCCTGGAGCGGTTTCCAAACCCTCCTGCAGCTCTGGCAGCCTCGGGGCCGTGCCCATTCCCTGGGCAGTGCCAGCACCTCTGGGGAAGAACCTTCCCTAAATCCAAGCTAACCCCCCTGGCCCATCTCCAGCCATTCCCTGGGTCCTGTTCCCATCCCAGACCGGAGCTGCCCTCAGGAGGAGCTGCAGACCCCCACGAGGTCTCCCCTGAGTCTCCTCCAGCTGAGCAAACCCAGATGTTCCTCTTTGGGCCCCTCCAAACCCTTCCCCACCTCCATGACTCCCCTTTGCACGCTCTGATAGATTTACACCCCGATCCCTACATTGCTGGGGTGTTGGGACTGTAGGGTCAGGGTTTGGGGGTGCAGGGGTGCCCCGGGGTGGGAGGGTGCTGCTGCTGTCCTGCTCACGGAGAGCTCGGTGCTCTGACCAAGCGTTTGTGCTGCATTCAGGAGAAGAACGTGTGAGCTTTGGGGCTTTGTGTTTTAACTGCTGAAGAATTTCAGGGTTGCTGTTGTTGCTGTTAAGGTCCTGGATCCTTGCAGGGGTGGATTGCTTTGTTTGCTCTTCCCTGAGCTCCTCTTGGCTTTTTCACCCCTGGCCCTGTGACAGCCGCCTGCAACGGGCTCTGTGCAGCTTCCCCGGCAAGAACTACATGGAGCTTAATCAGCATTAAAGCAGAGCTCACTCCCCTGCCTTGCTAGAGAAAAGGAGCTGCTTTCCAAAATTCTATGGCCCGTGGAGCAGCAGGACAAACCGGGCAGGGAAAACAGGAGAAGGGGAATGTGATGAGCCCGTGGCACTCGGCATCAGCCCTGCTGTCCTTCTTCCAGGTACAAACGATGCCGGCAGGGACTGCTCTCCAAGCACAGCTGAATGGAAGGGGTTTGCTCTCTCTGACTGTGTTTTATCCCTGAGACAGACTGAAAATCCTGCATCTCATTTATTAAATGCATCAAGAAATTCAGGATGGCTTTGTCAGTTTTGTTTATGCTTGAATTTAATGTTACAGTGCTTTATCACTCCGACAAGGTAGAAGTTGGTTTAGTTTTTTTTTTTTTTTAATTATTAAAAATAAAAATCAGTTTCAGTGTTTAATTCCATGTTATGACCTGTTGATTTGCCACAGCAGTTCAAGGCTCTCTACAAAGGACCATGTTACTCCAAATAGCTCCACAAAATCCCAGCTTCCTAAGTGTGTCCTTTATATTTGTGCAGCAAGGGAGAAACATGAGTAAAGCCTTGGTTCTCAAAGTCAGAAAAACCCAGAATTGTTTGGGTTGGAAGGGACCTGGAACATCATCCAGTGCCACCCCTGCCATGGGCAGGGCCACCATCCCAGGGTGCTCCAAGCCCTGTCCAACCTGGCCTTGGGCACTTCCAGGGATGGGGCAGCCACAGGAAAAGCCTGTCCCTGTCCCTGAGCTCTGCTGGATCCCAGCTGGGCACTGGGAATCCTTTATTTTGGGTGAACAGATGCACCATGGCCTCACGGCCAGTGGAGGGACCAGCTCTGGCTGCTCTGCCCCCTCTTGCTGTTCCCAGCTGCATTGGCCAACTCACAGTTTTGGGACAGAAATTCCAGATGAATCCAACATTGTGGAACCTTTAGGACAGGTAGAGAAAATCATTACCAAAGGAGAGGAAGGCAGGGAAGAATTTGTGGGTAAGAGAACAGTGAGGTTGCTGATCTTGCATTGCATTTCCTGGGTGTCGCAGCGTGGTGCAGACTCGTTGTGCTGCTCAGGGCGGCTCAGCAGCTCCTCAAGGCATGCTCAGAGGCTGGAAACCTGCCCTTGGAGACTGGGAAATCCACAGGATCCATCTCTCAAAGCAGGATTTGCAGCCAGGGTTTGATGTCGGAGCTCAGCCCTGGTGGATGCTGCTCCATGTCTGAAGGCTGGGACAGAGGTCTGCAGAGCAGAGCAGAGCTCTGTGGCTAAAGGTCAGGCTGAATTATGCTCTATCTATGCCTGTTAATTATAGAGGACTGTAATCTGCCACTGCAGTCACAATTCAGCAGGATCTTGATTGTGCAGAGAGTTAATGAAGTGAGGGAGGACTGGAGACACAAAGTCTCAGCAGCTGGCCGGGGGACACACAGATTTCAAAGGGAAAAGCTTTTTTGTTTTGCTTTGTTTACTCTGAGAAGGAAAAACTTTAGCCTGGAGGCCCCAAAACTGTAGATCCCTGTAGCTAAGCCCAGACAAGTCCTCATGCATTTTGGCACATAGGGGAGTAAAATAAGAAAAAAAACCTGGATAATACTCAATGCTGTGATTACAGCGAGGTTTCCTGGATATCCAAGGGGGATCACAGCTGATCTGGGAAGATGTGAGAGCAGTGTTACAGAGGTGCTTTCTGCCCAGCTGAACCTCTTATCTTGAAATTGTTCAGCTCTCTTAAGTGGCTTAACCTCTCTTCATTTAACTCTGGCTGTAACATGAAGGATGCAAATCCTGCAGCAGACAGCTTCCCTTTTCCACCTCTTCTTCTTTTTCCTCCTTTTCCTTTCCTCATACTCCACACCCCATTGCACACCATAACCCATCTGACAATTAATATTAATTATTTACATTGCCTTGGAGCTAATGTTATCAAAGCATCACAGTATCATAGCCTGAAGGGTTTATTTACACTTTATTGTCCGTCCACTCCTTATTTTTTTCCCTGTTCTCTCCATCAGTCACTAATTCCTTCTCAAAACTGTTTTAACCGAAGGGAAACAAATGAAAATTCATGTTTTCCTCAGTGCATCCTCCTCCTTGCTGGTGTTAAGCTTGTTTCCAGGTAAGTTATTCCACGCTGCTCCCTTCCTCATTGCTCTCCTCCAGACTGACCTTTCCAGTGCCAAGCGAACTAAAGCTCCTCATGAAAGGGTAATTTGATGAGCAGAGGCCCAGCCAGCCGCCTGTGCTGTCACACGGTCAAATATTCATCGTTTCAAATGCCGAGTGCCCTTTACATCAAATTATTTCCACACCCAAATGCGAGCTGAGAGCCGAGGGGCTTTGCTGTGACCCCCGACAGTGACACGGTGACAAGTCGGGGGCAGGGGGAGGCAGAAGGGTTCTGGTTCTGCTCGGGAATGACAACAGGTAGCCATGAATGCAGGGCACATTGCTGCAAGCATCTCCAATTCTCACATCCTCAGCCCAAAAATGCCTGTTCCGTGTTTCCAAACCGCTCCCGGGGGGAGCGAGGGCAGAGCAGCTCAGAGGCGCCCCTGGCAGATCTGGGAGATCCTTGTCACTTCATTCCTTGGACATTCCCCTGGTGACCCGGAGCTATTCCTGCACACACCTGCAAGCACAGAGGTGCTCCAGCTGCAGGATTTGTTCTCCCCAGCTTTTGGGTGATGCCTGGCTCGCTTTTCCTGCAGAAGCAAACCAAGCACCCAGCATGTGCCAGCCTCTGGCTGTAGAGCAGAGAAAAAAGGGTGCTGTGTTAAATTCCCCTTGCCCAAGGAGGTAGAAATAAGGAATAAAAAGAGGATTTAGCTGTTCTTATGCTGCTGCTACTGCAGGAGATCCCTGAACTAGCACACAGTGGAGTGAATGGTTTGGAAGGAAAAGCTTCTTGGAGTTGAAGAATAACAAAATATATGCAGTAAGGAAGATAAGGGGGGTAAAAATGAAGGAAAGGAAGCATAAAAAAGGAACAGCAAAAGCCAAAAAGCTAAAAAAACATCCCCAAAAGTAATGAGAGAACTCCACACCCCCCCTCCCTCCATTCCTCTTCCCCCAAGAGTGCTGAAGAACAAAGGATGGATGGATGGATGGATGGATGGATGGATGGATGGATGGAT
>QUSF01000019.1:11041212-11067664 GCA_003676055.1 Chloebia gouldiae | reverse complement strand
AACCTCTGAGCTCTAACGTACACAGATGACTTTCCAGAGGCGGCAGGAAAAAAAAAAAAAAAAAAAAAGAAAAAAGGGGAAAAGTCGGGGAGCAGGAATGGGAGGGGAGACTCCGGAGCCCCCCGGGGCTGGGACCCTGCAGAGGGGCTCAGATGTTCCAGGAGCGCAGGATTAGTTTTGGTCCTTGCCAAAACAACAAAATACGAAATAACCGACAGAAACCTATTTAAATAAAGGGAAAAAAAAAAAAAAAAGGAAAAAAAAAAAAAAAAAACCCCCTTTTTTTTTTTTTTTTTTTTTCCCCTAAGCAGCCGAGCCCGGCTCATCAGCAGCTGAGGCAGGAGCAGGAGGGGTTTTGGAGTTAACTGCATGCAGGAAATCTCTCACATCCTGAGTCCCAGCTCGCTCCTCTCGGTAACTGTATATTATGGGGCTGCTCTCCAGCCCCAGCTGATGAAAGTTGGTCTCCCTCAGTCTGGGCTGCGATGTCAAAGTGCCTCCAGGCAGCGCCGCCGCGCTCCCCCCGTGCGCTGCCCCCGGCCCGGCTCCCCGCGCTGCTGCTGCTGCTGCTCGGCCCGGCCCGGCTCCTCTCGGCATCGCCCCCAGCCCGCGGTAAGTCCCGCACAGCCCCCCGGGGCTTTTCCCGAAAGGATCCCGAGCCCCGAGCTGCCTTGCGGCCGGACGGGCGGCCGGGGGATGCATTCGGAGCTGGGGGTCCCGGCCGGGCGCACGCGGAGCTGCGGGAGCGCCGCTCCGAGGAGCGGCTTCGCGGAGATTTCCCTGGAAAACTCCGCGCTGCGGCCCCCCGGCACCCCCAAACCTGTCGGTGTCATCCCCCGGCACCCCCAAACCCGCCGGTGTCATCCCCCCGCACCCCCAAACCTGCTGCTCTCCTCTCTACGCCCCCATCCCCCTGCACCCCCAAACCTGCTGATCCCTTCTCTGCACTCCCAAATCTGCTGCTCCCCTCTTACATCTCCATTCCCCGGCACCCCCAAACCTGCTGCTCCCTTCTCTGCGCCCCCATTCCCTGGCACCCCTAAACTTGCTGGCCCCTTCTCTGCATCCCCAGATCTGAAGTTCTCTTCTCTGCATCCCCATCTCCCGGCACCCCCAAACCTGCTGCTCCCTTCTCTGAGCCCCCCTCCCCCGGCACCCTTAAACCTGCTGGCCCCTTCTCTGCACCCCCAAACCTGAATTTCTCTTCTCTGTATCTCCATTCCCCGGCACCCCCAAACGTGCTGCTCCCTTCTCTTTGCCCCCAAATCTGCTACTCCCTTCTCTGCCCCCCCATCCCCTGGCACCCCAAACTTGCTGCTCCCTTCTCTGCACCCCCAAACCTGCTGCTCCCCTCTCTACACCCCCATTCCCTGGTACCCCAAACCTGCTGCTCCCTTCTCTACACCCCCAAACCTGCTGCTCCCTTCTCTACACCCCCAAACCTGCTGGTCCCCTCTCTACACCCCCATCTCCGGCACCCCCAGCCCCGCCGCTCCCATCCCGGGGACCCCCTTGTTGTGTTCATTCGGGGGTGCCCTGCAGGCTCCCGGGGAGAAGGGTAGTGGGGGTGTTTGGAAATTCTCCTCCCATGCATCCCCTCCAAACAGCCCTCGGGGCTGAATTCAAAGGTCTGGGAGTCTTGTCAGAGTTTGGACTCTGTTTCCAGCTGGGGAAAATTGCGCGGAAAAGCCAAATAGTGATGGTAAAAGCGTCCTGGCTGGGTAAAAGTTTTCTCGCGGCCGCTGCGTTCATTCAAAGCGAGTTCCAGGCGGGGATTCAGCTGCGGAGCGCTGTGCTGTCCGTGTAATATGGATGGGAACAGCCTAGGAAGGGATTGTCTCTCCCTACAGCAAGTTTGGGGTTTATTCTGGAATCCTCAGAGCACCCAGGTCTTCTCGTCTTCGTTAAGCAGCTGACAGTGCATATTTTATGTGAGAGAGGAAAAGAGATTCTCCTCTATGAATACGTTTAACAGCACCGAGGGGTGCCTGTGTCCCTGAGTGTTACTACAGACTCATGTGTTTGGTCTTTTTTTTTTTTTTTTTGGTCTTTTTTATTTCCCCCATTGTAACTTGAAGCTCTGTAAATATTTGCTTATCTTCAAATGTACTGACAGCGACTTTCGCTGGGGCTTTGGCTCTGAACTTGCTAAGAGAAAAGATGGGGAGATACTTTAGCACGTGGAAATCCCAAAGGGGGAAAGGACAAGGTGTTGCCTTTGATCAAGCACTTGGAATTTATCTTAATGGATTAGCAGGAGTTGAAGCTTTGCCTTTGGGAGGAGTCTTGATTTCTCTTTGCCAACACTTGCATTTGCACCAAATCGGTGGGTTTGGGGTGAAGGCTGCAGAAATTCCCTGGCAGATGAAGAGAAATAGTTCCCTGTGGCTGTTCCCTTTCCATGGGGAAAGAAAGGGCTGATTTGGGTGGGAGGATGCCTCCCTTCCCTGAGTATGGAACCCACTGTGGCTGGCCAGCCCCTCCATGGTTTGGAAGGGGTTGCAGTTGGGAAATTTTCATGTAAAATGCTTCAAAGTGTTTGTCCCTACAGTTCTAAGAGGGCAAACTGTGGGTGACTTGGCTCTAGCACACAGATGAGTGAGCAGAATGGGAAGGGGGGTGGAAATCCGGTTCCTTGTGGCTCAGAATTCCCTCAGAGTCAAGCTGAGGCTCTAAGGTTACGCTCACACTGATGATTTAAGCTCTGTGTAAAGTTTGTGCCAGCTCCTCATCTCTGAGGTGTCTTTAGGTGTCTTTATGGGTTTTAGATGTCAACATTTGGGCAGCTGTGGTGATTACTGGCTCCTGGATTTTCCTCCCTCTCCTCTTCTTTCCATACCATGTCTGTAATTTGCTCTTCTCCATCCAGAATATTCACTGAGCATCCCCTTGCCTTAATTCCACTTTTTTTCCTGTGGAAGCAGAGCACAGCTTCAGCCCTGCCAGAGCTTTTGCTGCTTTCTTGGGCACGGAGGTGCTGAAAGTTCCAGGCACGCCTTTCCACACTCCCAGTGACAACAAGTGCTCCTGGCTGGGCTGGCACAGCTCCCACTGGGCATTCTGAGCCCTGCAGGACATCCCAATGCTGCCAGGACATCCTAATTTTTACTTAATTTAGTGATTAAGACAAGCTGGAGTTCTGATATGCCTTGAGAAGCAGGTTTGAAATGTGAAATTTGGCAAAAATGTGTGTCTGCCTGAGTGTCAGGTCTGTTATAAAACAGAAATTATTAAACAGTGTCTGTTACTAAACAAATTATCAGGTTGTGGCCTAGACGGCCTAAAAGTAGCCTTATTGCTTGCTTTTTGTATGTTTTTTTTCTTTTTTTTTTTCTTTTGTGGTTTTACAATTGCTCTCTTAGCTTTCAGCCTTGTGCTGGGTTTCTGCTTAAAGGAACTCATGGACAAAAAGGAAAACTCAAGCATGCCAAATTAACTTTGTTATCCTTGTGGAGTGAGATATAAAGTAGGATAAGAGCTGATCTTACAGTCTCAGTCAAATACCTTAAAATCTACACCTGTACAAGGTTTTTGTGCCTAAGGCTGTCCTGTTCCTGCAGGGCAGACCAAGTGATGCTGTGGATAGGTGAAGTCCAAGTTAGAGATTGTGTATGTGTGCACAAACTTCTGAATTCCTTTAAATATTGGGTGTTAGCTGGGAAAACAGGAGGAAAAAAAAAAAAAAAACAAAAAACAAACCCCTCTTGGGATGACAGAATGGTTTGGGTTGGAAGGGACCTTAAAAACCAGCTTGTTCCACCCCCTGCCATGGGCAGGACAGGACAGGACACCTTCCACTGTCCCAGGTGGCTCCAAGTCCTGTCCAGCCTGCCCTTGGAAAATTCCATGGATAGAAGAATCACAGCTACTCTTAGCATGAAAAAATGCAAATCCTAAAACTGCAGCCCAAAATTCTTTACCTTCAGTTAAAATCACTTTTGTCTAGATTTTAATTTGCTACTGTTTGCAGCTTCCTTGGGTCTAATGGAAATAAATTGCAGGAGAAGAAATGTTGCTTTGTCGTGTGCTCTAAACCTGATTTCTTCATCATTCGCTGTTTCAGAGCCTGTCTTGTCTCAAACTGCTCCAGCATTTGTGGCAGATATTTCTGGTGTGTGTATAATCCCCTCCTTGTTTGATGATTATCCCTTCAGGCAGCCTGGCATGGGCTGTCCCTGCCCATGGGGCTCCAGAGATCCTGCCAAAATCCCCCAGCAGAGGAATTCTGTTCCCACTCTTCAGCAGTGTTTGCATCCTTCAGCTCCAGCTCGTTGGGGGGCCAACAGGTTCTTCACTGCTGGTTCCTTGGGTGTCTCATCTCAGCTCTGCTTGGGATTTTTGGAAAGGTCCTGACCCAGATACAAAGAGCATCCTTGGACTCATGATTGTCAGGCTGTGTTTTGGGTGGTTTTGCATCCTGCTGGGAGCTCCAGTGAGATTTCTCTGATGGCACCTGGGTGACTGCAGCAGACCAGGGCTGTGTTTATCTGTTTATCCCAAGATATCTGTTTATCTGTTATTCCCACCAAGGCCCTCACTCACCACCCATGATCATGAAATTCTGTTCTAAAAAGGCTCAGCTCATGTAAAGGCTTATTTGCTCCTCCACCAGCCTTCCCCAGACCTCACATCTCCTCCTGACAGATTTATCTCTGCTGTTTCCAGCAGATCTGACACTGCCAGGGCAAACTGGCCAAGGAGTCCAGCTGGGCTCTGGATTTTTTGTGTTCCTGAGCCTCCTTTTGGGCTGTAGCAGAGAGAAGGGTGAGCCCTGAGCTGCCATGCTGGGCTCTTGGGATGGGTTTCTCTTCATTTGTGCTGTGAGAGCTGCAGCAATAATCCAGAAATGGATATTTTTTAAGGTGCTTGGAAATCTGGAATACTGTCATGTTCTCCAGCCAGGCCCTGCCACGCCAGCAGGCTGTCCCCAACTCTGCCTCACACTGTCCCATCCTGCTTAGGATGCCAGGCTGTCCATATTGCAGGGATTTTTTTTTTTATTTAATCCCTTTTTCTGATGACTTTCCTTCCTCTACAACCTCCTGTGTTTCCCTGCACGTCACCCTGAATCTCACTCTCCCCATTGCCTGCACTTTGTATTTGCATTTCAAGCAACTCCTCAAATTTCTCCCTGGACAAAAGCAAATCATCTGCACAATTTTGGAGTGCTACATCCCTTAATCACACCTGCAGAGGCTTCTCTTAGTCCTGCTGAGTCTCCAGGGCAGATCTATGACCAAGTAAATTAAAACCCCACAGTCTGAGGGGTTGATTTCTCATTGGGCAGTGCAGTCCAAGAGCTCAATCCCTTTTGTTTCTGGTTAGCACAAAGTGCCTAAAATGTATTAAATTTTTATCTGTTTGCTGCCCCACTTACTAAAAGAAGGGATTGTTTCTTAGTAAAGTCCTGCTCCAGCATGTTGACTCTTCTCTTTTTAGGGTTTCTGCAGGATTTTGAGAATAAATTGGTATCAAGTGACTTGAACTGATAATCTAATCAGAAATTAATCTGTTTAATCCCTTCAGGTTGTTCCACTAATATTTTACACCCCATACAAATGAATTTGCTGCTTTCCATGACCTGGAGCTAGGATAAGAAAGAATTTGGAGGCAGGAAATTGTGCTTTCACAAGGTCAGCCTGCTAAAAGCAGTGATTAGAAGAACAAATTCTTTCTTGTCCCAAATCTATGATGTAACAAGGCAAGAAGTGAAATGTGTCATGGCCTGTTAGCAGTGCTGGATAATGCACATCAAGGCAGAAAAAGCTGGATGCAGAATCTGGCATAAAAGTATCTTTAACTTGTTTATTTTGAGGTATTTTTTTAAGAGAAACTGTGTCAGCCCCTGGAAATTTAGTTTAATAGTATATATCATATGCATTAAGTGAAAAACCTTCTTCTGACAATGGTGAAAGTTTGCTGTCTTCTTGCTTCTTTTAAATGTGTTCTAATCCTGCAAGCAGCTGAAAGATAAAGCTCATGTGTGACTTCTTACCTCTGCAAGAATGTATTAAGATATAAACTTCAACATATTCAAGTATTTATGGGATTGTTTCGCTATAATTGTGCAAAAAAATATTAAAAATTACAAAATCTGGACTTTATCATTTAGTAAGGGGATCATATGAGCTTGCTCAGGCCTGGAGCAGTGCTGGAGGTCCCCTGCTACTTCAGCTGTTAGATGTGAGGAGGATCCTTCAGTCCATATTATTTCTGTTTATATTCCATTCCCTTTTCTGCCACGGACAGCACTGTGATGATAGAGTTGGAAATAAATTCACTGAATCCCTCTGGAGCACACAGGGATGGACACAGCACCTCAGCCGTGTTCCTTTTGGAACTGGAGATCACTAAAGGATCTCCAGGTTAAAATCTGCTTTTGCATTTTGATGTGTGCATTGATGCATGAGGTGAGCATCCCAAAAGAATGAGGATTTATTTCTTCATCTCTTGACTCCTGAGTAAGGCACAGAGACCTTTTGAGTGAACACCAAGGTGAAAGTATGGGATTGATGCAGAAAAAATCCCAGAATCCCAGAATGGTTTGGGGTGGGAGGGACCTTAAATCCCCTCCAGTGCCACCCCTGCCATGGCAGGGACCCCTCCCACTGTCCCAGCTGCTCCAGCCCCAGTGTCCAGCCTGGCCTTGGGCACTGCCAGGGATCCAGGGGCAGCCCCAGCTGCTCTGGGAATTCCATCCCAGCCCTGCCCACCCTCACAGAGAGGAGTTTCTTCCTGATACCCAACCTGAATCTCTCCTCTCTTAGTTTAGCTCTTGACACTTTAGAAAGAAGGAGCTATTTACTCTGCATGCTGTGTTCTCCTTGTTTCTATGCCTGACCCTCTTTTGGGATAAATTCCCTCCCCTCCATGGGCCTGATTCCTTTGTACAGCCTGGTGCTCACGTTCTGTGCTGGCATTTCAAATCCTTTTTGCAGCACCAGAGCAGAGCTGCTGTAGTGACCTGGGGAGATATCCTGCCCTGAAGAAACCATAAAAATAAACGTTCTTTTCTCCTGTATCTCATCTGCTGGACGAATGTGTGAAAGTCAGGAGTTACAGAGTGACCCAGGGCTCAGGGTGACCCTTTCTGCAAGGTCACACTCATAAACCTGAGCAGAAGAGGTGGCTTCAAGAGCATTAAGTAACTCCAAGTTGTCTTTTCATTCATGTTTTAAAAACCAGAAGAGAGATTCAGTGACAGCTTGTGCTGGAGCAGGTGCAGCTCATGTTCCTCTCCCTGCTGCTGTGTGAGGTGAGGATCAGGTATTCCCCACACAAACAGGAACTCCTGGTGGATGTAAACTCCTGGATATAAACTCCTGATGGACATAAACTCCTGGTGGATGTAAACTCATGGATATAAACTGCTGATGGCTGTAAACTCCTGATGGATATAAACTTCTCAGCCCATCAGCTCCTTTTCTAGGCTTGGGGAAGAACTACAAATCACATCCCTTGCCTGCTCACCTAAATGAACACTGCAATTCACCTCAGCTGGCTTTGCTGTGTTTCCCAGAGGAATCTGAAGGGATGATTTGAGCCTGTGAGGAGCTCAGCTCCCACTCCCACGCCGTGGTGCTTTTCTGTGCTGATTGTACACAGAAAGGAACATCCCCAAATTCAGCTGTGCTGAGGATCCCTTGTTCTCACTGAGGCAGGTTAGTAAATCACTGCAGAGAGGGATTGCACTGTACCTTTTCAAAGACCAAGAGGAAATTGTATTTTGGAGAGTAATTTGAACTTCACTCAGTGAAAGTAGCCTTTCATGAGGCTTTGGAGGGGAGGAGCTGGAGAGGAGCACTGGACCTGGATTTTCACATAATTATGTGGACTCATTGCTGAAAAGTGAAGATATATTTAGTACCTTTTTCTCTGCCCTTGGAGCTGGGTGGATTCCTTGTGCTTGTAAAGCACAGGCTATTATTTCTCTGCCTCTGTAAGTGCTTTTTGTAGGTGCTGCTGGTGCAGAAGTTGCAAGGCTGAGTTCATAATCAAAGACAAAGCTCTGTGGGACTCTTTGGGGAAGAAGCAGCAATTTAGGAACACAGAGATGTGTCCCAGAGTTGAGATGGGCCATCCTTCACTCTGGAATGCCTGTGGGAAAGTCACTGTGCAATCCCTGAGGATTTTCATCCATTGTGAGCCCTGTCCTGCCTGTTTTTACAAGAGAGAATGGCTGGGCCATTTGATAGAGCCTGGATCAGGGCTTGGAAAAGAAACAGCTGAAAACAGGATTTGCAGCAGGAGAACAGAAGTTCTCCTGAGCTGCTGTGTCATGGACTTTGCAAAGCTCCTTTGGGTTGAAATCTTGCATTTCTGACTTGCTCTCTGCTGTGACCTCCAAGCCCTGAACTCTTCCATGGGGGAAACCTCTTAATCCACCCCCATGACCCACTGTGCTGGAATACCCTTTCCTTCAGAGCTTCACTGTTTTATTTCTCTATATTTTACAATGTTCTCTTCTAGGGAAAAAAAAAAAAAAAAAAAAAGACAGCTCTGTCTTTGGACTGGTCCTGAATAGTAATTCCTCAGTCCAACATAACAGCATCCCAAATGAGGCTGGACAGCTGTTTCCCAAATATATCCCTGTACATATTCTATACACATCATAAAGCTGGGTTTGGGTTATTTGAAACGTTCTGCAGACTCCCTGCCCCCTCCTGCAGTCAATGGCAAATGTTGTTCCCCCAACTCCACTTGTCACATTTTGTTCTGGAGAACAGGGAGGATATTGAGAGATACTGGCTCCTCTCCTTGACTGCATTTCAATATGTATTTTGTATAATGAGGGCCCAAATCCTTCTGCCATTACTGATGCCTTAATCACACTGTGCTCTGCCCAGATTGCTTTAATCACATTTGCATCAGCAGGAGTTGCTCTGTGATGAGCAATATTTCATCTGCAAACAGAGCAGACACATCTCGGGCACTCGAGGAGGAAGGAGCTGCCTGGCCTGAGTTTGTTGCAGCACAGCCCTCCAGTGAGGGATGGTGCAGCATCCTCATTGGAGAAATAGATTTTCAGGAATTAGAAGGAACAAAGCTATTTTTACAGGTTTTTCTTTTTGGTTGGTTTGGGGATTTTTTTTTTTGTTGTGGGTATTTTTCCTTTTGGACCTGTCAAGTGTGATAGCTCCCTTTTAATTTTCTAGTAAATGGCTTTTTGGCATGTGTTATCTGCTGAGAAACGCCCAGTGCAGAGACATCATTTTGTACTTCAGCCATGACATTACTCTAGATGAGAACTGAAAAGTTATATAGATATTACACCAATATATAAACCATGTGTGTTAGGAAGACAAGTTCAGTTTTGAAATATTTGCCTTAGCTATGCTTTTCACTTTCAATCTGTGCCAAACATGTGCTTGAATGACTGATGGAGTCATATGGTTCCCTGAATAAAGCACTTTATTGTGCTCAGACTTGGAGCCTTCCAACAGTTGTATTACAGAAGCTTGAAGATTAAGATGATCCAACTGCTATGGGGGTATGTCCCACAAGGAACATTTTAGTTTTTCCTTTCTTGTCCCCCCCCCCCCCTTTCTCTATTTTTGTCTTCCTATGTGTCATCAGTTTGTTCAGCTGGTGGGGCAGTGACTGACCACAGAGACTTTGGTGGAGGAGAGCAGCAAGCCACCTCCAAATTTCAGCTTTCCTTGCCGTGTCCACGTGGAAATGTTGAACACATGACAGATTCCAGGCAGCTTTTGGGATTTCATGGGGGAGGGGTCAGAGGGCTGTTCCCCGTCGCTGATTATTTCATCAGCAGAATCAGATTTAGGGAAGGAGTAACTGTGCATGAGCAAGTGATGACAGGAGGTAGATCTGAGAATTATAAAGCCCAAATATTGAAAGCCGTGTTTTTAATGCTGTTCAGTTAATGGGGATCAGGGAATCTCAACTTTCCATTTCTCATCCTGGAGCTGCCTGGTGTGGATCACTGCTGATGCTGCAGAGCTTCATCCTCACAGACCCATCAAGCAGGAGACAGGATCTTTTTCCATTAGAAGCCAAAAGAACAGAAAATTAAATTCAGAAATGCATGGAGTCATCTGGCTGCTGCCTCTCCTCAGGCTCATCAAAGACCTTTGTTGATTTTTTCATGTATGAAAAATTTTTGTACACTTGTAGTAATTTCTGCAGTGTGAAAAAAAAAAAGACAAAATTCAAGCTCAAGAAGATCCATGGAATTAGTTGCTTTCCAAGGGTTACTTGTGCTTAAATGCCTGAGGTCTTGGGTTTGGGAATTTGGAAGAAGGGAGAAAACAAGTAAAACTTTGTGTGTAGTTTTTCCTTTTTTTTTAAAATGGTTTATTTTCTAAGCAGGCCATGAAAGGACTAATTTTCTTGGGTTTTGTAGAAATAATCAATGTACTCCTTAGAGGAGCAAAGGTTAGCTGGGAAAATAATTCATGATTTTGAACTAATAAAAACTTTACTGCAAGAGATAAGAGTTTTACTTATGCACAGTCAAATCTTGGCCAGGCTTTTGTGCTTATAAATAAAGGAGGGCAGAGTCTGGTGCTGTGCTGCCTTTTATGAAGCTGTGGAAGTGCTGGAAGTGGGATAATGGGAAATATCTTATCAATGTGGTGATTTTTTTCCTTTTTTTGAGAGGGTGTCTGTGTCCTCAGCTGGTGGTTGATGTAAAATTTAAGCTGTTGCTTCTTTGGGCTCTGGGCTGGCTTTGTTTAACCATTATGCAGTGGAAATCTGGTACTGGTTTATTTTCCAGCATTTTCACATTTATTGTGAGATATAATTACAGTTTGCTTTTTTTTTTTTTCTTAATATTCGTGCCCAGGGAAGTTGTGGATTCCCATCCCTGGAAGTGTTCAAGGCCAGGTTGGAGCAGCCTGGGACAGTGGAAGGTTTCCTGTCCATGGCAAGGATGGAATGGGCTGAGCTTTATGCCCATTCTGCTATTTCTTTATTTTATTAAGTACCAGTTTGTTTTTTCCTGTCTCAGGCAGAGCAGGCACCATTTTAGGTGGTTTCAGCAAGGCCTTGCCTGGATGATGTTTAACTTGAGTAATGTTTAGGCTTTTGCTGGAAGGTGGAGTGAAGCAGAGGACTGGAATCACACATCCCCACACCTTGGCCACATAACAGACACTTTTTTTTTGGCATGATATAATCTGACCCCTAATGTTGACAATTTCCATTCAAAGCAATTTGGTTTTTCTTTTCTTTTCCTTGATAGACAATTGCTGGATGTGATCCTCTGTGCAATTCCATATAGGAATCCTATCTCACTTTATGTACAGCCCCTTTATATTCCTGCCATCCATAAAGCAACAAGATAAATACCAAGAGGCATAGAGAGCTAAGAGACAATCATGGGTGCTGTCACTTTTGTTTTTCTAGATTATGTAAAATAATTATTTTAGTTCCCTTCTTGTAATTCAGACTTTTCACTTCCCTGCTCTCCCTGGCAGCCTTTCCAAGCCACCAGCTCCAGGCTCAATTCTTTTTTTGTGAGTGCAGGTGAGGAGAAATGCTGTCACCAGGATTCCCTTGGATCTCTGGTACTCCCTGGAAACACCTTTTTTGATGCAGCATTAGCAGTGTTGTCCCGAAGACCACGTGTGGGTCACTCTGGTGTCACCTACTTTGAGGAACAATGAATGGTAGGAGCAGAAATCCTGATGAGCCCTAAGGGTGTTCTTTGTAAATTCCTGTCCTTCCCTGAGCAGTCATATCCCACCTCTGATCACTGGATTTCAGGAGGACTCTTGAGTAAAGGTTGCTGATAAAAATACACACTGATCCTAATACCTTTTCTTACTGAACTGTGGTGAAATCCTTCCCTTGTCTGGTTGTGGGGCTGTGTTTGTGGGCAGCTTCCAATTCTTACCCTATTTCACTTCCATGAACGTCCATAAACTTACTCCATTTCACTTCCATAACTTCCTGAAGTTCCCAAATTCACTCCCATTTCGAGTCCTCCCCTCTATGTGCAAGCTTGGGAATTTTGGATTAAAACATTCTGGTTTGAATTTTTCTGGAGGTGGTAGAAGAATCATCCCAAAGGAGAGAAAAGCCCCTGCTGGGGGGGATGAAGCTCCTTCCCATCTGCTGGGCCCCCAGGCAGCAGTGGAGGCTCTGGGGTACCTCAGGAATGGCCACAGGTCAGTGCCAGTGGCTGAGCACTGAGTGCAAATCCCTTCCTCTCCAGCCAGGAATGACCCACCCAGGTCATGGATGCCACAGACTGAGAACTAAACTGAGGAAGCTGAAGAAAATGAGGAGGGAAATGGATAAAGGATGTCCTTCCTGGCTTCCAGGGCATTGCCTGTGGCACAGAGCATTGCCATTAGCTGATTCTAGTTTGCAGGAAGATTACTCTGTTCCATTATTCTTTTCAATCCAAAGATTATTCCAGTGGTTTGGGTGTTTTGCTGCAGAGAAAAACGAGGACAGGCTGTGACTTATGATTTTGAGTCAGTTTTTAGTAGGAAAGGTAACACAAGGATAATTTAATTTAATCTTTTTTTAGTCCCCCACTACTGAAATTTTCCTAGCCCAGCAGTAAGCGCAGTGGGGGGGGACATGAGGGGTGTTTGGGGACAGTGTGAGGAGACAGAGGTCCAGTCTGGGATGGAAATGGACACCCCACAGCATCACTGGGACCTTGGCTGGGCTTTTGTGAGGCTCTGGGGCTGTCAGTCCTTGAGTATTTCGTGACTGATGGAATCCTGGAGCCTCTCTCCTGTGAGGAAAGGCTGGGAGAGCTGGGGGGGCTCACCTGGAGAGGAGCAGCTCCAGGGAGAGCTCAGAGCCCTGCCAGGGCCTGGAGGGGCTCCAGGAGAGCTGCAGAGGGACTGGGGACAAGGATGGAGGGACAGGACACAGGGAATGGATTTGGGCTGACAATGGGTAGATTTAGATGGGATTTGGGGAGGGAATTCTTGTGAGGGTGCTGAGTCTCTAGAAGAGAGGGCATCCAGAGCAGCTGTGGCTGCCCTGAATCCCCAGAGTGCCCAAGGCCGGGCTGGACGTGGCTCGGAGCAGCCTGGCACAGTGGAAGGTGTCCCTGCCATGGCAGGGGTGGGATGGGATGATCTGACAGTCCCTTCCCACCCAAACCCTTGTGGGATTCTCGGAACCATTTTATTCTGTGTACCCCTGGTATTGTGTGGGACCAGAACGGGCCCACCCCAGTGGGAAGGACTCTCAGCATCACAGCTGAGCTCTCACTCCTCTGTAAATCTGTGTGTTAGAGATGGATGTTGTTTATAAACCAGCCCAGGTCTGACTCCTGTCCTGCTCTGGGGCACTGGCAGCAGGGTTGGGGTGTGCATTTAGTGGGATATATCTTATTTTCCTTGCACTTAATCCCATTTTATCCAGAGCTGCTCAGCATTGGGTGCGTTCACCTCTTTGTTTGTCATGAGGACAAATAAATCACCCTGCCCCACTAAAAGCTTATTAATTTAAAGTAAATGCAGATCTGGAGAGTGTCTGGGTCTTTTCAGGAGGCAGTGGCCACTAAGCAAAGATGTCACACCACATTCTCAGAGTTTATTTTGCACAGAGCTTGGAGGAACTGAAATAAAAAGCAAAAAGATGAAAACCATTCTTAACTTCTTTGCCAACAAGCCCTTGTATGATACTGTGCAAAGCAGAAAAGTTGTAGAAGTACATGGCAGATGAAAAATATTTAAAGTCACTGGCAGGTAACATCTACTCATCTCACTATTTGTACAAAGTAGCTTTTATATTACTGGGGGGGAAAAAAGAGAATAAAGGGTGCTGCATCAGCTTGTGGGCTGCTTGTGGATCAAAAGCATTACCTTCAGTGCAGGCTGAAAATAGAAAACAGACACAACTGGGAGGTTTTTCATGTGGAAAAGTGGGAGACGAGCTTGCGTCAGGAAGAGCTGGACAGAATTTCACTGAAATGGAAAATAAGTAGGTGAGTAAGTAGGTGCATGTGACACAAAAGATAGGAAACCTGGGTCTAATCTAACTTTCTGGTATTGCAGATGGCCTGATTTTCTTCTCCTCTCATGACACAGTACAGAAATTTCAATTCTCTGATTTCAATTATTACACTATTTATACTGCCGTAGTACCAGGAGTCCCTGTAGAGAAGAGGCCTCATTATTAATGGAACACAAACAACTCTAATGGTTGAGCTTCAAAGAAAACCTCCTGGAAACGGGGAAGGGAGATGCAGAGGGGCAGAGAGGAAATACCAGCACGTCTGTGTGCATGGGCAGCCCTGGGAGCTGGGGGATGGTTCTGGGGGATGGAAACCCTTCCCTGGGGCAGGTGTGGGGCCATCCCACGGCTCCTCTGCCCGTGCCCCCGGGAGGCTTTTTGGGAGGGCTGCCTTTGTGCTCAGGGATGGGCTCCCAGAACCAGCAGAAGGAAGCTGGGGGTGGGTTTTGTTCAGAGGCTGTGCAAGGACTGGGGGAAGCGTCCCTGACAGGGATCGATTCCGTGGTGGCTCCAGCTCAGGTGAGAACCAAAGGCTCTCCAGGGTACCAGGAGCTATCCCACCTTTGTACCCTCCTGGTTTTATCCCATTTTTTTTCCCAAGTTTCCTGCACTATTCCTGCTTTATTTTTTTTGGTCTGACTCTCTCCTTACATTTTTTTTGCCCTCCTGATGTAGAATATTCCTCTCCCCATGTCCGTGTGCCATTGCTCAGTGGCCTTTCAGATCTCTCCTACTCAAGATAAGTGTGGGTTGCTCTTCCCTGGCTATGATCCCTTATTTTCTGCCCTGTGTTCTTCAAAGCTTTGCAATCAGGCTGCAGAAACCTATTTAAAGGATTTAACTATTTATCTTCCCCATCCTTTTTTTTTTTTTATTTAAAGACTGTGTTAGAGTTTATTTACCAGCTATTATTCATGTTTCTTTGTTTTGCAGTCTTTCAGAAATATACCCAGTCCATAAATATAATTAAATTTCATGAGAAAAACATTATTTGATATACAAAAGGCACCGTACTGTGCTTTTATCACACTGAGGGCAGCTGGGAGTTAAGCAAGTGCACAATGCATGTGCCCAAATTCTCTCCAGAATGAGGCCCAAAATTGGGCTGCAGTGCTTCCTCTGCCTTCCACAGGAAGCTGTGATTTTTATCACACCCAATAATTTAAATAAAAACATTCAGATAAGCAGCCAAGTATCTGGCTCAGGGAAAGCAACTAGACAGAAATTGATCTCGTGTTTTATAAATGCTGTGGCTTCAGAAGATTTGCAAACCCTGAAGCTTGTCTGCTTTGTTTCCCCCCAGATAAATTATCTTTTCCAATAAAGATATAACTGCTGCCTATAAACCTGTCTTGATGTCTGTCTCCAGACTATCAACACTTCTGCACAATGAGCCTTTTCAGCAGATAAATAAGAACGTGTGGAAGATGAAATTTGCTCATTGTAACCTTGCTTTGTTATGCACCACGAGCATCACTTTATTGGGATGGAAGAGAAGGAGGAGTGGCAAAACTGAACCACACTTGCTGTGGATTTTCCTCCCTTCTCCCATTGTATTTTTGTACTCCCAGACCAGTCTGTCTGTTTAGGGAGTAACACATCTGTGCACAAATGCTCATCCCCTCCCTTTTTTCTGCTGTTTTGGGGAAGTTCATGCTTTGCAGAATGGTCAGGAAAGGCACATGGAGGAGTGTCAGAGAGACTTTGATGTTTCCTGAAGTCACCCTGGCAGCCCCATGGTGTCAGACTACGTGGAAGCTCTGCAGAAAATGCAGCCATGGGAGGACAAGGATCCTCCAAGGGGCTCTGAAGACTTGGATCTCATGACACCTTCAGAATGCAAATCCTACAAAATAACAGAAGGGCCTGAGCCATTTAATTTGTCTGGTTGAGATTGCTCAAGTGGGCCAAGGAGAAAGGAGAGCGGGGCTGGAGCCAAACTTTTCTCATTTTGCTGAGATATGCTTCATAAATTCCTGTTCTGAGCAGGGAGCTTCCTGCCTGATAATGAGAATAAAGGCTTGGAGTTCTGTCTAGACCCTCCCAGGCTGATGAGATGGTGTCTCATGTGCCTCCCCAGGGGAGAACCAAAGCTTGGGCCAGCTTTGGATCATCTCTTCCAAGGGCTGACACTGTGTCCTCCCAGCCCTCAGATGCTTGGGCTGCATTAAAGGGGTGTAAGAACTCTGTATAACAAACCACTTTCCTCTCTCCAATATATTTTATCTTTTTATCTTGTGAGGTGGGTTTTTTGGGTTTTTTTTTTGGTGTTGTTTGTTTGGTTTTGGTTGTTTTAGCATTTTTGTTTTGTTTGGGTTTCTTGTTCATTTGGTTGCTTTTTTTTTGTTTTGTTTTGGTTTGGTTTTTTTTTTGTGTGTGTGTGTTTTGGGTAAAGTGTATTTTTACAAGCATGTTGAAAAATACCAGATTTTATTTCTGCTCACATTGGATTAGCCATAATGACAGCACAGATGTTTTTAAGCTAATCCTAATAGTGATTAAATGGGGGTAATTCTGCTCAGAATATGACTCTTCATCCTTCATGAGAGCATTAGGTGAGCACAGAGAGTGTGGCAAACCCCACCAGAGTTTTGACTATCCTGTGGCACCTGGAAGCCATCCCTGTCTTCCCTCTGATTTATTCTGTTATTTTTCCAGCTCTTGTCCTGTGATATTGGTTTTAGGGCTCTGCCTGGACAGGCACAATGCCATGAATGTGTTTAGGGAGAGGAAAAACATTTGATAAATGCTACATGCAAGCAACTTTTTGACCTGGAGGTATGAATGGAAGTCATCTGCCTGTGTAGGAGTAGAGTGTTATTCCAATGAGTTTATATTCTCTTTCTCTTCCAGACCATTTTTTCCCTACTAATGAGACTGTGCATCCTCCACGATGATATCCTTGCATCCTGGTATCTCTATTCTTAATGTGCAGCCTTTGTCTTCTGCTACCTAATCCCCCTCCAACTCTTCCCCCTGAGCCCCTGTGATGTCTCTCTGAAATTCCTGTAAGTTTTGCCACTTTCATTACGAGTTTCACGTTTAACACTTTTGCTGAATGATTGATTTCCTTTTGAATGTGCTGCCAAGTCCCTCCAACAGCAAGGTTCACCTTGTCAGAGGCTCTTCTCAGCTAACCTGAAGTGCTTCTCCCTGTCCCTAGGTGAGAATGTGGACAGCCAAGTGGAGCCCCCAAGGCTGCAGGTGTCAAAGGACCAGTCCAAAGATTATGAGATAACAATTCCCTTCCTTTTGAATGGAGAACAGTGGAGACCAGTGAATGGCACTTATTCAAAGGTTAGTCTTCATTTTGCCTATTTGTTTTTTCTGAGGTGTGTAACAATTTGAAGGCTGCAGGGAGGATTTAATGCACTTTCATCCAATAGGTTATGAGAGTGCTTTTATATAGTTGTTGCCACATGGATGACATTGCTGATTATTTAATTTAAGAAATGGATAAGGTTGAAATTAATACTTTTTTCCTGCAGAGATGCATTCCTCTTTCTGATGGCAGAAATGAAGGTTTAAAGTGAAATAATAGCAATTTAACTGCTTGAGATTCTATCATGCAACAGCAAAAGGAAAACTGAGGGAGGGGCAAGCACACCAAACAGGTTTGTTTGAGTAAACACAGTCTGACAGCAAGGAATTTAGGGACCAGCGAAAATAATGTTGCTGTGCTGGCTGCAGCCTGAGGCATTATCTGGGCTTAATTATCCTCTGGGACACCCCCAAATTCCACCCCCTGTGCTGGACTGGGAGTGAGGGGTGACTCTCCCTTTACATTCTGCTTCCCCTTTCCTAACAAGGGCAGGATCTGCCACTGGCTCACGAATTGTTTCCCCCTCTTGACAGGCCCTGATAAACTTTCCTCCTTTTTCTCCCCCCAGATGTTTTTGAAGGATATAGGAAGCTGCAATTAGGAAAAAAAAAAAAAGGCTGGGTTTTGTCTCCTTCCTGAAGGATGAGGACAGTTTGTTGTTTATTATCACCAAATGTATCCTGGGAATCTCCTACCCAACCTTTTAACTCAGGTCCAGTTTGACTCCAGCTCACTGTTCATGTTCTTTTAATTATCTGAATGAGGATGGGAAAAAGTAAAGTTTTTAAATAATTAAAAAAAAAAAGAGAGAGAGGAAAAAAAACTAAGCAAAAACAATGCAAAAAGCCCAGAGAGCCAATTAGAAACAGCTTTTGTTGTTGGATTGGGAAAGTATTCCATGGAGAAATCCTGCTTGACTACTGCCACTGCTTGCAGGACATGGCTTTGGATCACGTTGCTGATTGACACAAGTAGGTGTGAAAAGATATTTCCAAACAAGGGCTCTGACTTTCAAAAAAAGCTTGTCTAGATTAAATTTTTTCCTTCTTCTCCCCTGTCCCTTCCTAAATAGGAAAGAAGGGCCAGGCCCAGTTCTGAATCTGTGCAGTGATGAAAGGGGTATCAGAGTGGGTGTAGAATGGTTTATCTTGGAGAGATAACACAGATGGCTCGGTCCTAAATGTACGTGCAACTCTATTTTTAGATTATTTAATTAGAAACAGGCATTCTCCATATAGAGAAAGGCCTTTTAGCTCCTCACTGGAGCTCTCTGAGAGAGTTACAACCCAGTATCATTCTGTGAGTAATGATAATGTGATTTATATCGTTAATTTGTTTCCCAGAATTACTTTCAGTTTAAGATGAACACTAGAAAAGATTTGTGGCTTGGTAGAAAGATCCACGTGCTGTATCAGCACTTTTTTTTTTCCTTTTGAATACTTCTTTTCCATGGAAACTTATAAATTAAATACACAAAAGTGCACATCAGGCTGTGGGAAGAACAACAGCTTCAGTGGTAGAGGAGAAGAGTAATGAATAGCTTGTCACATAAATATTGATCAAAAGCACAAAAGTTAAATACTGCTGTATTTGATGGTTAAATGGGATCTATTGTTCTTCAACTCGTTTCAAAGTGTTCCTCTGTTTTCTTTTAATCGTATATGAAGTCAAAAAAAGCATGTACTTGTGAGAGGGGAATGGTATTGCAAGAGGATATATAGTAAAATAAAGAATGGAGTGGCTATAAAAGTGCCAAAGGATTAAAGTTATTTGTGTGCAGATAATTGCCTGGCAATGATGGCCCCATTCCCCAGTCCTTTCACTGTAAATACTCCTGCTTAACAATTAGTCCCTGGGAAAGCACACTCATCATTTAGGGCAGCCTTCTCTCCCATCTTGGAGATAAAAATGTCCTTTTATTTACCCCAGGAGTCGCTGCGGTATCTGTTGGAATCTCTCACTTGGAATCTGTCAGCAATGATTATTAAGCTAATGACTTTCTGGTTGAGGGCCTACACTGTGCAAAAAAATGTGAGGTAATTCACACTGTCTAATGGTACAAACACACAGAACTGCTCTGCAGCAGTGAGGAAATTCCGTTTCCTGAGGGACAAAAAGAAAAATTGCTTATCTTTAACCAGATTTTACTTTAATACACTTGGGAGGTGATTTTTCGAGGACATCTTGTGATTTCGGTGCTTCCTATGAAAGTTTAAATTAGTGGGGGGCAAACCTCAATTTAAAAAACTCAGATATGTAATTCAATTATATTCAAAGAATTTTAAGGGGTTTCTATTTCTTTATATTTAAAGAATTTAAAGGGGTTTCCTAAGTGTAGGTTAAGTGTTTCATGCCTGGAGAGAGCTGATCATTTACTGGGCAGGTCAATTTTTCTCTTCACCATCCCCAGCTCAAGTCAAAGCTCTATCAAACCAAGGTCAGGATTTCATGGTGGCATCATTTCAGAAATGTTGTTGCTTTTTTCCTGTTTAAAAGATGCCCATGCTGATGCCAGCAGTTTTTGTAGAATCAAGGAATCTTTTAGGCTGGAAAATTCCCCCAAGGTCGTCAGGTCCAACCTTTGGGCATCACTTTATCCATTAAGCCACAGCCCTGAGTGCCACATTCAGTCATTTCTTTAAGGCTTCCAGGGATGGAGACTCCAGCACTGCCCTGGGGAAGCCTCATCCAATTCTTATCCATTCTTCCAGTGAAAAATTATTTTCTAATATCCAACCTGAGCACAACTCAGGGCCTTTTCGCCTTGGCCTATCATCATCCTGGATAGGGATGAACATTTTAAAAATAAAATATAGATACTTAAAAGAAGCTGCAATGACAATACCTCAGTTTGTACAACTGTGTGATGCTGTTTGTTTAGTTGGGGTTGTTAACATTTCTCCTGGCATTTTTTTTTTTGTTTTACAATTCAGAAAATGTATCATTTTCAGTGGGAATATTTTGCTGGTACCTAATTCTTCTATTAACTGGATATAATATTCAGTTGCCAATGCTGAGCAGGCTGCTAAAATGAGTGGCTGCTATTTTGAGTGTCCAGTTGTTGCTGCTCAGGGCTGCTGAGGAGAAAATGCTGCATTTGGGGCGGTGTGGCAGCGGGATCGGGCCCTGAAGGGTTGTGCAACATCACCCCATGCTTCAAACAATAGCTGCCCATATTCCCTGCAGATGTGATTTCCTCCTGCCCTGAAATTTTGTGTGCATTGCAGCATGTGTTGATAGGTCATTATACATTCGATCTCCAGTTGTCCTTCCACTTCTCTTTTTTCATTTGCTCAGCACTTTGCATTCTGTGTTGATTACCACCCCCTACCTCAGTGCTTGCTTTAAACACACGAGGGTTGGGTTCTGTTTTTCTTAAATATTTCTAAGGTTTGAAAGAAATGGTTTCATTTTATATTATTTAAGTGCAGCAAAAAAAACCAAAAAACACCTCTTCTCCCCCCCACCACGTATTTCCAGCTGAATATTTTTCTTCCAAACTTGGCTCGCGATCCACAAATCAAGCCAAGTTTGATGAGAGTTTGGGTAAGTGATGTTTTAGTACACAGAACACTTGAGGGAAGATTTTTTTTTGAAGACCATCTGTTTGGCTTCAGCTTTTATCCTCACACCCTGTTAGGGACACAGAGGGCTTGGTGTGTGCCAGATCCCTGCAGCACAGGAGCTCTGGGTCAGGTAACATCAGTGGTGTTATTGCGGAGCCTGCAGCACATCCCTCCTCTTGGGGAGCCAGGAGCCAGGCAGGAGATGTTTCACGTGGGCATTGAAGGGCTTTTGGCTCCATTTCTGTGCTTTAAAGCCCAGCACAGTGGGAAATGTTGCCTGGCAGGGCGGGCATGGAAAAGCTGAGGGGATCCTGGTGTGGCATTGCCCTGGGCTGGCATCTGTGTTCCCAGAGGGACACAGCTTAGTGGAGCTGCCTTTGGAGCCAGGCTTTGGTCCAGATTGTGAAACCCATGAAGTTCCTGAGAAATGGAAAGTATTTTGGGAGGGTTTGATGTGATCAGCTGTGCAGGTGAACACAGAGAGCTCAGGCTGTGGCAGCAGTCGCTCAGGTGTGGGGTTTTCCTGTGTGTAGGACCTGTCATCCCTTTGTTGGCACCTGCAAGGACTCAAAGAGTGCTTTGAAAGATTTAATCCTCTCAATTTTCTATAAGCACATGGGCAAGTTAGGTGCAGCTTTCCTTTCTGGGGGATATTTTGCCCATTTGGATGAATATGGATATATTGTGATCCTGATCTCTGTACCTGTCCAAGTGCAATATTAACCTGTGGGTGCTCCAGTCAGGATAAACATGCCATTCATAAAAATAAATGGGAATGCAGCTGAACCTGAGCAGGTGTTTGAGCACCTGCAGCCTGGAGCTGAGTGTGGCTCCTAAAAATCCCTATGAGAAGCTGGAAAGCCCTGAGATGCTTGAACTTGATTTGAGTTTGCAAGTTGCCAGCCCGGGTTGCTTTCAAATGATGGAATTTCAGACAGGGGATTTGATTTCTGATGTCAGACTCGGGGAATAGGTAAATCAATGAGCAAATTTTGCTGTGTGACGTCTTTAAAACAATTAACTGTGGGAAAGTAGCTGCACACAATGCACCTGTCACTGGGATAGACCCTTAATCCACCTGGATCACTGTGAGCCTCACAGGACTCTTTTAAAATACTGTCACTGACCTCAATATATAAACATAGATTGGGAAATCCACCTCTCCCCCACCTTGCAGAGAGTGAGACTCTTGTTCTGTGGCTTCCCACACTCCAGGAGATTGGGGTTGTGCTGGAGTTTGAGACAAGCAGAGGAAAAGTAAGAAAGGTGCCCTTGGTGGGCAGAGAGGATGGCAAGACCTGCAGGACATTTCCAGCTCTCACTCCAACACCAGTGACTTGTAAATCCAAATAAATCAGAAATTCTTCTCCCCTTTGGGGAGGAGGCAGTGGATTCAGGGACCAGCAGCACTGCTTTGCTAAGCTGAAGCATTCAAGGCCAGATTCTGAGCTCGTGTGAATCAGTTTCCTCCCCTTGCCCAGGCTGGAATAAATCAAGGGCTGCAAATTGAAATCTTAAAGAAGGGTTTAAAAAAAAAAAAAAAAAGAGAGAAAGAAAGATGAGAAGGCCGAGTTGCTTTTCTTGTAGCAACACTCTTTTTTTCCTTTCTTGGTGTTATGTTATGCTTTGAATATAAACTCCAGCAATGAAATGCGAAGATAAAGATGAAAGCCAGCTATAAAATATATATTTAGACCATATTTCTTCTGGTTTTTAAGTGTGCACTTGTCACAGCTCTAAGATTGTGCATGTGAAGTGGCAGAGGATTACCATTTCCTGCTGCTTAGCATGCATTGCATCTCCCCGTGCTCCTGAAGGAGCAGCTCTTGCATCCCTGCCTGCCCCATTCCTAAGCATTGTGCCACGGATTGTATTCAGGAGCAAACATCAGAATCTTGATTATTTGTGTTGAATTCTGGGCACTGGTTACGTGAATCTCAGTGTGAAATTCTCTGCTAGCTATAAAAGTATCATCAGCTCTGACAGTTGTTGGTTATCTTTATGATTCTCCAGATTTATCACATCTATTGGGTGTTACACTGATGCTTTTCACCTTTTTGCATTATTTTATGCCTTCATTCTAAGGCCCTAGTTCAACACCTACTAAAATTGGGATATTTTTGCCAAAATACCATTGGCAAGAAGAGGAAATAACTTTAATTTTTTTTTAAAAAGCCACCATAATAATGCTGGAGATTTGAGAACACATTGGGAGCTGCAAACTGAGGCAAAGCAGTGATAGCCAGGGTCTTATCCAGAATTTTGGTCTCCACACCAGTTCCAGTTTTATTAGCAGCTGACTGGGGCATCACACAGAGTCAGAGAATCCTGGAATGGTTTAGGCTGGAAAGGACCCAAAGTTTGTCTTTTTCCTCCCCACCTTCCACTGTCCCAGGCTGCTCCAGCCTGGCCTTGGGCACTGCCAGGGATCCAGGGGCAGCCCCAGCTGCCCTGGGCACCTGTGCCTCCCCACCCTGCCAGGGCAGCTCTGTGCTGGTTCCCATTTATTTCCCCTCTTTGCTGCACCCCTCTCACAGGCTTTGATACACAGCTGAGGGGCTCACTCTGTCAGATAATTAATTTAGAGCTCAGTGTTTTCAAGAGCAAACCCATTCAAGTTTATTTCACGACTGGCATAGCCTTCGTGCAAGTGATAATTGTTTATATTCCCTTCAACCGAGCCTCCTGCTGTTCCTTTTCATTTGAAATAATTACCAAAGTTTAGACTTCCTGACAATTGTATTAAGGGGAATCATACAGTGCAGCTTAAACAAGGCTTTGAAGGCTGAGAGGACGGCTTTCATAGCTCTTTTACAGGGTTGTTTTACATATCTTGAGAGAGAGAGGCATAACCAGAATTTATAGTGCTCTCCATATTTTTTATGACTCATGAGCATCGACTATAAGAGGCAGAGCTGTGCTCTCTCCACAAGCTGTGTCATCAGCTGGGAATGCAGCTTGGCACAGGCAGAGGAACAGCACTAATCCTCCACAACCTTCCCTGGGAGATCCTCTCCTTGAGCTTCTAATTAATAACCTGGAAGTCATTAATTTAATAGCCTGGTAAACAATCTGATATTTCTTTTGCTTTTCCTTATACCCATACTCCTGCCTCGAAGGGCCACTCTGAGGAATAATTAGTGCAAATATGCTCCATTAGTTAATAACTCTTGTGTGTTTGTTTAATTTGGAAGCAGCATAAGTTTTGCATGGACACAATCGGGGAAGGGAGCGTGGCACCTCCTCTGGCAGTCAGGGAATTTCTGTGTCCCAGTGAGCCAAAGCAGCTCAAAGCCACCCCTCTCACCCCACCTCGTCCAAGAGGAGGAAAACACGTTCCCTTCCTCCCATCCAACCTCCTTTAACCGATTGATCCATCTGATAATTGAATTCATGCCATTTTTCAGAAGTGCTGGTAGGTGTGTCCTGGTTCCAGGGACTTGCTGGAGCTCACACAGCAGCTCTGGGGCTGAGAAATTCCTGGAGCTGGGATCACCAATGAAAACTTAGTGCTGGTGATTGAGTGGGGAAAATTCTTTTCTCTGTCTGCACTGAATCAGTGCCCTGGTTCCAGCTAGATACACGAGGATTCATTTCCTGCATACTGGGAAGTGTTAAGCAACTGGGATTCATCCCAGAAAAGAGTCCATTGCATTTTTAGCCTAAGTGATACAGCGTGTTAAGTTTGCAAAGCTCTGTGTGAGCGTTCATGCTCAGGCATTATTGAAGTGCTGGGTGTTTGAAGGAGCAGAAAATGGAGAGCTTTGTAGGAGCAGCCCAGCAGACACCTCCTGCTCTCCATGGGGGTTTGCAGCGTTCCTTAGGGTGAAATTCCCCTTCATCAGCTTGTCCCACGCTGGGCTGCTGGAGGAATTCTGTCATACTTGGCCAGGGGAGATCACCAGTGATATAATGGGGGGAGCTCTGCCTCCCAGTACCAGCCCTCGTGGCCAGGGGCTCTGCAGAGGGTTTGCTTGGGACCCACCAGCTATGAGGTAGCGTCTCAGATCCCAGCTCCAGCAATCCTTCAAAAGCTGATGGGGCTGAAATAATCCGCTTTAACTTGAGTTTTCAGGCTGGCATTTCACAAAAAAAAAAAACCCAAAAAACAACCCCACAAACAGATCACGCTTTCTGCAATAAAATGGGAGGGGGAAATATTTTTATTTTAATGATGCAGTTCACGTTAGCCACCCTTTAATGTGGGATTAAAATCTAAACCTCAGTTCCTGCCTTGTGCTGGGTTTGTAAAGTGCTTGTACTGAGGCATTTTCATATTGAATTAATTTAGCTTATACTTGGCTATTTCACGTCTCTTGCAACAGATCTTGCGAGTGTAAGGTATGAATTTCAGTGTTGGATTAAAGGAATGCTTTGCTTTCCAGCTCTGAGCATGTGATCATTATTTTTTTTTTTTTACAGGCAGGAGGAGAATCTCCCTTGTTCTTAATTCCCATTGTGAGTGCCTTGGGTCAGACTGAAGCCCAGACTAGAGCAGGCTCTCTCCCACCAAGCACCCCTGGTACCTGGAATGTGCAGCTCCTGCAAGGAGTCCTTTGTGGACTTGGAACAGCAACAAAACTTGGGGCTTTTCCAAGGACTGAAATCCTCTGAGCAGGGGAAACCATGAGCTGCTGACATATTTTGTGATGAAGACCCTTATTTCAGAAAGCCACAGTAAATTGAGTTGTTCTCAGTGTGTATTTTAGGGGTGAAGAAGTAAATTGAGCTGGTCAATCCACTGAGTCCTACAGCTAACAAGCCCAGTGCCTTTGTTGTTGAATTTATAATTCTATTTCAATATGATTTGCTCAAGCCCCAGTTGATTTGCCTCTTCTATAGGAATATTTCTCATTTTCCAGAATTGTAATGAGGAGTCAAAGAGGTTATATGCAGTTTAAAGCCTGATAAAAAAATAATTAGGATTGATAATAAGGCTTTTTAAAATGCAGCAGGAATATCTTGACAATAAAAGCCATTCAAAGTGTTGGTATTTTTCTAGAAATAAAATGACTGCCAAAAAACTCTGCCAGCTGCTTTCAAAAAGACTGTGTAGATGAGGTAAAAATTATCTGTATCATTTTGATATTGCAGCAGAAAGTTTGCATTCAATTTTCATCTCGTGGAAATGGTGTGTCCCACTTGTGTGGTGTCTTTCCTCAAGGACACAGTTCTAAAGGAAAACGGAGCTTTTGGAGCTGAATATTGCAATTTCCAGCCTGGCAGAGGGGCTGGGGTGATGGAGCTTGGAGAGGCTGGGGGTGAAATCCTTGTGAGATGCATTTCCACGGAATATTGCGTGTGTGCCAGAGCCTGCAGGGTGTTCCTGGACTGCATCAAGGATGTGCTGGGGCTGCTTCTGCCCACTGCCACCATAACTCTGCTGCTGATGTTGTGCTGGGGATATTTATGCCCAGTGTCCCCATAACTGTGCTGGTGACAATGTCCTGGAGCTGTGCCTGCCCAGTGTCCCCATCACTGTGCTGGTGGCACTGCTATGGGGCTGTTTCTGTGTCCCCATCACTGTGTTGGTGGCACTGCTATGGGGTTGTTTCTGTGTCCCCATCACTGTGCTGGTGACAATGTGTTGGTGGCACTGCTATGGGGCTGTTTC
>QUSF01000019.1:11002770-11041202 GCA_003676055.1 Chloebia gouldiae | reverse complement strand
TGTGTTGGTGGCACTGCTATGGGGCTGTTTCTGTGTCCCCATCACTGCTGGTGGCACTGCCTGCTCTGAGCTGTGTGTGCTCTCACTGGCACACAGGTGGTGGTGGCTCTGTCCCCGGAGGCAGGGAGGGCTCCTGTCCCCGTGTCACACCAGGGTGTGTCCAGCTCCCTGTAGATCCCCACGCTGTGCCCAGGTCCAAGGTGTGAATGTGTTGTTTCCTCTGGGGCTGCGGTCAGGCTCAGGAAATGAGGAGCTCCTCAGTCCTGCCCTCGTCCCTCCTGCCTTGGGATCAACTTGATTTGGCTTCTGCTGCGTGACCTTGTTCCCCCTTCCTCTTCTGGCCCTCGCCTCCACCAGGTTGGTTCCTTGGCAGGGTTCATCTCCTCTTTTGTTCCTTCTCTCTCCACTGACCACATCCTTTGAGGAGCATTCCCTGAATAAAAATGGTCTTTTTGGGGCAAACCTGCCAAGCCCTTCCCAGCCAGTCATCGTTGTCTGGAGTGATTCCTGGAATCCCAGAATGGTTTGGGTTGGAAGGGATCTTAAAGCTCATCTCATGCCACCCCCTGCCATGGCAGGGACACCTTCCACTATCCCAGGCTGCTCCAACCTGGCCTTGAACTCTTCTAGAAAGGAACAGAGCATCCACAGTTCTGCCTCCTTCTAAGGTGGCAGCATTTTACATTCTGTATTAAAACGAAACCTATAAATAACTTTAATATTTAGAAGAATTTTACTAGCTGAGACCACCTCAGCGAGCACAGGAGCAAAGATTTTTAGCCAGAGCTGCTGCCTGGGGACAGCAGGGTCAGATCTTCTCTGAGATGCCCAAGTTTTGTTGATTTTTTGCTGGGTTTATTTTCTGGCACGCTTCATCCCTGGGAGTGCTGGGCATGGCAGGCTCCTGGATGCAATCCCACCCTGGTGTCTCCCATTATTTACTTTAGCTTCACCCATGGCCTCTCTGCTGCTTCCCTGTGAGGTACAGCCTGTCCTGGGACAGAAACGCTGCTGGCACAGGGCAGGGAGACAAAAGCTCTGAGATGTGAGAACTGGGACAGCCAAGAGCCTCCCTGCCCCAAAAAAGGGCCCTGGCCCTGGCAGGGCTCAACCTGCCTTGCAAAGGAGGTTCTGGACATGGATCTGCTGCAGGAAAAGTCAACAAGAGGAATTTTGTCCTCAAAGCAACTCCAAGCCTATTCCTGTGTTAGCATTGCCCACTCCCTCCAGGAGAAAGAGTGGGATCCCTAAATTCAGTGTATCCAACAGAAACTGCCTCTCTCCTGGTTTCAACAGACAGAAACGTTGTTGAAACCAGACTTTTTTTGGCATTTACTGGCATTACTAAGAAAGAGTTGGCCAGGAAAGCTGGCAGAAGGAGATGAGTTGGAGAAGCTTTAAAGATTTTTTTTTTTCCTATAAAATGAATATCCAGAAGCTGTGTAAATGTAATTTTTTCAGTTTGAAAAGTGTATAGAAAGACAGTATATACACATTTCTGACTGAAAGACCATCCAAGCTGGCTGTGCCCTCCAAATTCTTTTCCCTCGATTAAAAAGATGGGGAAAAAAAATAAAAAGAAATGACAAAACAAAACAACACCTCAGGAAATCCCTAGAATGTTTATTCAGGAACAGAGCAGCCTGTTACAATCATTAACTTGCAAAGGTATTTCTGTTATAGTCAGAGGGCAAAGTGAATTTTAACCTTTTATTGCCAAGAGATGTCATGTTTTTTGTGGAGGAGCTACTGAGGTGTGTAAATCCTTTTGAATGAGTGAGTGGCATCCGTAAAAACCCCAACCAAAACCCCAAAGCACACCCTGCAGAGGGAAACTAAAATCAATTTCAATGCCTACAGTTAAACATTAAGTACTACATTTCATGCTTTATTGAGTTTCTATTTATTACTTAATTTCTGCTTGTAAAAGGCTCCAATTGAAGCAAAAAGATATTTCTCAATATTTGACTCCCTTTTTCCTTACGAGCTCAGCGTGGAATTGCCAGCTGCTATGGGGTTTTGATTATAAAGGGAAAAAAGGGCTGGATTGGTTTAAAATGTGATCTGTGGGAACCCTCCAGAGCAGAATCTTTCCCAGGAACCCCAGAGGAGAGAGAAAAGAAAGGAAAATGCAGCTCCAGGGAGGTCAGGAGCCTGGGAACACTGCTCAGCACAGGGGCAGATTTAGGAAATGGCTGGAAACCCTTGGGATTTTAAAGATGGGAACCTGAATTATTTGCTTTGTGCAGTCAGACATCTCCCCTTTATTGTCCTGCCTCCTCCCATCTATAAAATGGGAATAACCCAGGCAATGGGGCATCAATTTGATTTTTGTAATCAAATTAATGCCTCAATTTTCAGGCCAAAAGTGTTATTTGTGTTCCTGCTTTGGCTGTGCAACCTTTAGGAGCCAGGAATTTGCTGTTCTGGGGTAAGAGGGATGTCTTGCATGTGTGGAAAAACCCCATAAGTGTTGTTTGAACAAGGGAATAGATATTTTGAAGATTTTAGATCTCAAGGAAGGAAAGAGGAGGAGTGGCTGCAGTGCTGAGTGTGAGGAATGTCACTGTTGCAAACTTGGAGGCAATTTGAAAACATCTTGTAAATATTGTGAAGAGCATTAACTGAAATTTTTATAGGATATGATGAGGGACATGAAAACACTTGAGTTTAAGAAATAGTTTGATTATTAATATTTTGGTTTATTATGTCTCTCTCATTTATATGTACATTTTTACTTCTTTCAACCATGCAATTTAATCACCAAGCACCATTTTTTTTAAATTGCATTTATCAATATTATCCCAGTTCCATACATCTATTAACTAATTTAAGAAGAAATCTTGATGTGTAGAATAGAAATCAACTCTAATTTCAGAGCCTTCATGGAATTAGTATTTACCAGTTTCCCTAAATCTGTGTGAGATGGAGACAACAACAGCTGGATTTGAGTAATTTCTTTTGTAGGGAGCACCACAGTGCTGAATTTGTATTTATGCTGAATTTGTATTGATGGAGTGGATATATCTATATATATATATCTACATAAATCAATATATGTGCATATATATCTATATATATTAAGATCTCTATCTATACTTACACAGCTCCTCTGTTTCCAACCTTATCTCAGCATTCAGCTCTCAAACCAGGCTTTGAATTTGTTTTTTGCAAAACTGTGAGGAAAAAGCAGCTGAATAAGGCTCCAGCAAGATCTGGCATAGAAATCAAATCAGAAAATCAAGCAGTGGAGAGGGAGGATGCACAGCAAGGAGTGAAACTCTTATCAGTGCTCTGCTTTTCAGGACAGGTTATTAGGGAGGAATTTCATTTAGGAGCAGAGGCTTTATCAGTGTGTCCTTGTGATGGACTCAGCAAAGCCATAAACTTCATATATGGAGATGGAGCTGTTCTAATTTTAGGATAAGGCATTGAGGGGGAGAAAGGAAAGCATAATGTAAAGGAAATAAAGGCTATTCCAAGTGTGGATATTATCTGTGCCATCACTGCACAGCTTCAAATTGCAGGAGGATCAGCTGCTGCAGATATTTTGGCTGATGTGGATGAAATCAGTGTCTTCTGGAGCTCCCCATATTGTGTGCAATATTTCCAATAATTCAATTACTTTGAGGCAGATAACAAAGGGAGACTTTGATATTTCTGTGCAAAAAAAAAAAAAAAAGCATTTTCAAATTCTTTCAAATTCTTCACAGCCTTATTTACTAAACAATTTTGACAAAGAGTCCAGTCTCTGTTTGAAGGTTTCAAAGGCAATGCTGGCTTGTTTTTCTAGCAAAATCTTTATTTTTCTCAGTGCAAGAAAAATCAATACAACCCTGGTAACACAAAGCTGTGTCTTACCAAGGTATATTCCTTAAGCTCAGTTTGAATTCTGACACTGGCCATCACACTCAAGCCAAATTACTTGGTAATACCAAGATGTGCTTGGTTTTTCCCAGCAGCCATGGTGTAGTTTTTATGGTTTTGCATTCTATATTTTTATATCATATACAAATATTTCCTTGCCAGAGCGATGAGGGTTTCAGAAGTTACTCATGAACCACAGTGAAGTTGTTTTCATGCTCTGTCCTTTTAGTGTGCTGGCTGGCACCCGAGGTAGTGAGAGATTTATTCAGCATAACATAATAATAATAAATATATATAATAAACATAATAAATAAGTAAAACCAAAATGTTCTATATTTTTATATCATATACAAATATTTCCTTGCCAGAGCAATGAGGGTTTCAGAAGTTGCTCATGAACCACAGTGAAGTTGTTTTCATGCTCTGACCTTTTAGTGTGCTGGCTGGCACCTGAGCTAGAGAGAAATTTATTCAGCATAAAATTATAATAAATAAATATAATAAATATTATAATAAATATAATAAATACATAAAACTAAAATATTATATATTTTTTTATTATACACAAATATTTCCTTGCCAGAGCAAGGAAGTTGCTCATGAACCACAGTGAAGTTGTTTTCATGCTCTGTCCTTTTAGTGTGTTGGCTGGCACCTGAGCTAGAGAGAAATTTATTCAGCATAAAATAAAGTCGCAGCGATTTATTGCTGTTGTTGCCTATCCCACCAAATCACTCCTCTGCATCCCTTGGAATGCACAAATTTGCTCCTTCAATTTTAGGGAGCTCGTTTATTGGTGCAATGTCACCGTCACAGCCTTGCTGCAGGGAGAGGAAATAACTTGTATTTAGCCTCAGGCAAAGTTTGTGTGTTCAAGGTGTTCTTATCAGTGAATTTTGATTTGCAAACTGCAATTTGATGGAGTTGTTTGGGGGAGTGCAGCTGCTCTAACTCCTTTATCAAATGCATAATGAAAAGGATGTTTACTTGAAAACATGCTCGATGTAAAAACAAGCGTTGTCAGGGGAATAATGCAGCATCTCTCAGCTCAAAAATCCCTTGGGGTGATGCACACTGGGCATCTCAGCTCTTCCTAATTCTTTCCCTAAGTGTAACCAATTTAGTCAGTCCTCAAATGTTATTTTCACGTGCCCCTTGAGGAGTTGTCCGAGCTCCTCTCTGAAATTCTTCGGTCTTCTGGCGATCAAGGCTTCTCATTTAGGCTGGATATGGCCCTAAAATGCTCCTTCCCTCATCACCTCAGGAAATCAGCACCGTGGGGGATCCCCTGCTGAGCCCTGCTCTATTTATATGTTGATGAGCCTGGAGGAGAATTTCCAGAAATGCTGGATATAATTTTAGACCTTCAGAAAGCTCTGCCTGGCTCCTTACTTCAGAGCCCTGCTCTGAGCACACCATGTCTGCTGACATTTCGGGATACAACCATGGCACCCCTGTCTGGGAACCACTTCCTACTTAGAGGGACACTCCTGAACCTTTCCAGGAGCCTTTCTGTTTTTATTCTGCTAAAATATACAGCTTGGCAGTAAAAAATGTCAACAGTATGTTATTTACAACAACAACGTTTTATACACTCGTGTAGTTGCGTGTTATTTAAATATGCAAGAAGTGCAGCATTAAGTTTTGCTTTTTTTTTGTGAAGGAGTGGTAATTCAGTAGTTTAGGTGCATATCTTGGTGAAAAGTTGGACTTGTTGCTGTCTGGAAAAACAAAAAGCTCAGGAACAACAGTGGGGTGAGACTTTTTCATTCCTTGGGAAGCGGTGGAGTCGCCATCCCAGGAGGGATTGAAATTTAAGTGGATGTGGCACTTGGGGACATGGGGCAGTGGTGGCCTTGGAAGTGCTGGATTAAGGGCTGGACTCCTTGATCTGAGAAGTCTTTTCCCCCCTAAAGGATTCCATCATCATCGGGGTAATTTCCAACCTAAACCATCCCAAGGTTCAGCGATTAATAACGTGGGGAATGGAGAACTCAGGAGTGCAGGTGGGAGGCTGAGGATCTCACAGGACACTCAGCCCCCAGGGACTGGAGATGTTTCATAATAGCTCCTCCTCGAATAATACCTGAGAAGGAAAACAGTCATTAAAATAAATGAGGGCTATAACTCACCCAGGAGGACACTGGAAGGAGAGCCAGGGATGGCTGGAGAAGCCATGGCTGTGGTGAGCAGCAAGGAGCTGGGGCTGTCAGTGTGGAGAGGAGGAGGCTGAGCAGGGCCCTGGTGGATCCTGCAGGGTGGAAATGGCTGCAGGGACATAAGAGGCAGTAATTAGTCTGTGTGACACCGTTGGATTTGCAGGGACAAGAAGAATGGCCTTACAAGGCAGCGAGGAAGAGCTCAGTAATAAAGATAATGAGAAAAGGATGTATTTACATGCATATCATGAGGAAGGGAGGATAAAGGTCTCTGAGTGCACTGGAGTTTCAGAAAAGCCAGAGAAGAGCTGCTAATGAGAGTGGTGTAGGTGATGCTGACATGGGGCAGGAACCTCTGAGGTCCCACAAGCCACATTTTCTATGATTGGATGCAAAGTGGAGGCTGTTCCTTCTGTTTCAGGGAAACCTCCTTTGGGAACTTTGCCATCTCTGCATTACAAGGGATAAGATTTGGATTTTTCTGGATTTTTAGATACCTGAAACTTCATAGGGAACACTTTTCTTTTGAGGCTGGAAGATGGGTGGCCAGCAGTTTTTCTTTCTCTTGTAATTATTGTCTTTGTACAACTTGGAACCAGACTAAATAACACCTAGATAGCTAAAGCATTAACTCCTTTCTCAGCTGGGTGAAGAGAGAGAGAATTCTTTAGCAGAACTTCAGCCTTTTCTTCTGTTAAATTTTGTTCTGTTAAATCCTTTTTAATTCAAGGATAGATGCTGAAATCAGAGAGGTGGATCAAGGTGCCATGGAAGTTGGGATATTTAATATTCCCACCTAATTGGTTTAGGCTGGAAGCTGTGGCTCTGGAAGGCCTTGTTCAATTTTGTGTTGTGCTGCAGTTCTCTCCTACCTGTGCCAAATCATTGGCTTCTGGTTTTGGGGATGGAAGCAGAAGTAGAGTAGGATTATACAAATAATGGAGTGAAAAGAGGGGGAAACAGGGGAAAAAGACAGGACTGCAGGGTCTGTGAGCAGCTGAGAGCTGCCCAGGAGGGTGGGTAAAGGCTCCTCTCTCAGGATGGGATGCTCTGGCAGCCCAGGTTCTTGGGAGGAGATCTGACCCCATAAAGAACAATTAAAATGAAGTTTTTAACTTATAACTCTACTTGCTCCTCATCTCAGCTGCAGGGCCGCTGCTGCTTTCTCCCATTCTTCCCAGGTTCCTGACAAGTCCATTTTCCCCCAGTCCCTATGGATGCTGGCCTCCAGCATCTGCTGAGCTGCAGAGTTCTGTTCCTGCTGGTTCTTTCTGTGGTGCTCTGCTCCATGGGGCTGAGGGTGGGAAATGGAGATGCTCCCTGAGCCTTCTGCAGGGTTTTTTCCCTTTTTCCCACCCCTGTGCAGTCAGCTCAGAGCAGACTCAGGAATATTCCTGTTCATTTGCACTCTGAAGGTGAGAGCAGACTTCGCTTTATGCTTTTATCACGTATTGCAAATGCCTTTGAGATGTTTCTTTCTTTGTTATCTCAAAATTCTGTGCTCTATTGATTTTTGGGTTTTCTCTCAGGGGCTGAGAATTTCAGCAGTAACCCTGAAACCAACTGAAATAATTGATTATCTGTTTTTACCTCCTCTTCAGTTATTTACCTCGTGCCCTTCGACAGAGAAAGGCTGTCCCTGTTTCTCTATGATTTACTGTAAAGCAGATCTTTGCTGAGCTTTAATATCAATTTATATAACCTTGATCCAGGGGTTATTTTTTGAGAGCCATGGGTTTATCTAATATGTTATGGAAGAAGTTGTTCTAGAAATATTTTTTTATAGCTATTCTTATGGAACAGATGGGTAATGTGAAAAGAAACATATTTTCTATAAGCTCAGATTGCAATTGAAATTACTTAAATTATCTCCAAGAGTAACTAGATGCCTAATGGACTTTATAGCAGATTTAGATAGCTTAAAATACATTTTATCGTGAATAGATAGTTTTGTATACAGGGTTTTTTTCTTGTGTGGATATTAATGGCAACAACATTTTTATCTGTGTTTTGTCTTTGCCTTTGTGGCAAGAAATATACTGGCCATTAATACTTTAAACCTGGGGGTATCAGTCAGAACACCACATGTGTTTTTGTTCTAGGATGAGTGTTCTGAGATAAATTTACTGTGCTTTCCACACTCCTTCGTGCCATTTGTTTTCTCCAAGAATGTCACTGTATAGGTGGGGTGTCTCTGGGCAAAGTCTCTTTCTAATTAAGCAGAAAAATGTGAGATTCTGCCCCCAGGTTTCAGGATAATTTACTTTACTAGGAAATCTTCCGATCCTTCTTTCTCTTAGGGCACATTCCAGGATATAAAAATGATTCATGTGTCTTGGAAGTACAGCTTTGGGAAGTTTGTCAAGTTATCTTGAGTAGCCCAAGAGCGGGGTGAAATCGCCCTTTTCATTAGTTTAAAAAATATGAATATTTTATCTGCCTTTGTATAAGGCATTCATCATCTTCGAAAGATCATCAGAGACAAATTGTGGTTTGAGAGTGGAAATCTGACCCCGAGTCCTCAGTCCTGTCCTGCATTCCAGTGTTTGGGATGCAGAAGGGAACTGGAATCCAGAAGCAAATTGGGGACTGCAATAACAAATTAGCACAGGAGATTTAATCAGAGCCACATAATAGGGAGAGATGTTTAGGGAGAACGAAGGCTGAGCTCAGAGATCTTGGCACAGGCCTGGTGCAGTGGAAATGTGTAATGGGGGGGAGAGGGAGGCTCTGAAAGTGAAGAACAGCATATAAATTAAGCCAAATAAATTAAATAATTCAAGCATTAATCTAGCCAACCCTCCGAGTTCATTCAGAGAGGCAAAACATCTATCATTGCTTCTCTGGAGATTGTAGCATTGTTGAGAATTCAGTTTAGCCAGGACATTTAGACCAACCCTTGCATTCAAAAAAAATCCTTAATTTTCTCATTGTCTGAAACAGATTGTATCTTTTTGCCTTTCAGTAAGTTTCACTTAGCTGCAATTACTTTGGCTTCAAAATCTTGAAATCGAATGAATTAATGAAAATGGAAAATCAGAACTCTTTCCTAATTAAGAACTGAGCTTTTCAAGGAATATGAAAGGATTTAATTTAGAGAGAGATGTTTGGAGAGCATGAAATGTGGCTCGAAGGAGATACATGTGCATTCAATAGAACTCACTGAGCCCAGCCAGATTTGTAATGATGGGAAACAAAAAGCATCTGAAATCCTCTTTCAGTGATGGGAAAATTTATGGGATTTCTTGAAGCTCTCCAAGTTGATTTCCACTTCAAGGAAATGGGTGGCCACCTCTGCATGTGTCTCAGTGGACACAATTCCTACTGAATTCTTCATTATTTCTCCCTTTGGCAGTTTGCTGCACCTTCAGAGTGGGATTTTGGGTTTGATTTTCCATGGCTTTGTAACCCTTCCAGACGGATGGGGGAAACCTCTGTCCTGGCGCTGCTGCAGGTGACACTGAGGGGTGTAAAGAGGGGCTCAGGTAATGACTCTGACAGTTCAGAACGGATTTTATTCTGTATTATCCCTGAAATCCCATTCCGTTCTGCTGCTCCCCCAGCAGACACACACACACATCTTGTGTCACAACCCCTGTGTGACACCTGGGCTCACCTGCTGCTGCCCTCCCCAGGCAGCTCCCACTGAGAGGAACATGAGCAGATAGCACCTGGAGGACAAGCCATTTCTTATCCTTGGAAATTTAGTAGCAATTAGCATCATAATTCCCCTCCCTCACAGTGCGCAGCACGTCCTGGGCTCCCCACAAGTGATGGCTGCAATCATTCCACGTGTGGAAGGGGAGATGTTTCCAAGGAGGGTCAGGCTGGCTGCTCAGCTCCAGCTCTGTCCTGGAACCGTGGGTGTGAGGGTGGGAAAATGCAGAGTTATTAGCTGGGAATGCCCTCAGGAAGCATGGTGGGATAGAGGGAGTAAGGTGCAGAAAATATAATTACACTGGGCCAGGAGCTGATGAAGCCTTTGACATGGTCCATGCTTGACCTTGGCACTTGGAGCACATGGGGAGAATGTGATGTCGAAATCAAACTTCTGGTAAAAGGAGGTCACGGCCCCGAGTGTCCTGACAAAAGGGAGGAATTTTAATTTTCCACACAGGAACAACCCAAACGGGATCCACAACATTTCCACTGCACTGTCCTCAAAGAAGTCCACGTACATTTCAAACTGGCAAATATCAACAGCTGCTCACTCCCATTATAATTACCCAAATTGCACAGGACTGTCTGCAGCGAGCTCTGCTCCATAACTAAGGCAACCCAGCCCCAGTGAATTGCTTCCTGCCTGCCAGCACTATTAAGTTGTGTTTTGTGACAATTTTCTCCAGCCCAGGCATGTTTGTTTTCTTTGCACAGCCTTACACCAAGCATTGTTTAAGCAGCACATAATGGATTCCGACCAAGAGGTGCTTTCTGCTCCCATCTGTTTGATAGCACAGGGAACAGTTGTGATTCACACGTGCAGTGTAAATACTGGGTAATGACTGTGGCTTTCCTTTGAGCCAATTCCAGGTTGTTTCATTCCTGGGCCAGCTTCTGGGCTGGTTTTGAGGCAAGGAAAAAAATGTCTGAACCCAGGCTTGAAATTTTCAGCTGTCTAACAGAGTGACCCATCTTGGTGCAGAGGGGACAGTAAAAGCTGCCACGAGCAGGAGCTGCCATGAGCTTCTCAAACCTCTAAGGCTGTGTGGTGTCCAGTTGCCTTTTCTGAATATAAGGCCACCCAGACACTTCCCCAGAAACCTACAGGGTATTTCCACTTTAAGCTTTTGGGGCAACATCCCTGGAAGTGTCCAAGGCTAGGTTGGACATTGGGGCTTGGAGCAACTTGGGATAGGGGAAGGTTCCCTGCCCATGGCAGGGGTGGCACTGGATGAGCTTTAAGTTCCTTTTCCACCCAACCCAAGCTGTGATTCTGTGAATACAATAAGGAAAAGAAATATAGGAGATTATTTATTTTTCAGCTCATTTTTTAACCACTCTTCAAGGAGTTTTTTTGTTTCGCTATTTTTTCCCCCTTTGTTAAAAAGATTTTTTTTTATTTCCAGACCTTTCAAAAACTCAAATCTGTATTGGTGCAATCAGCCAACCTCCTGGCCACCCCCTCAGGGTGTCAGAGGACAGGCAGGGTTCTGGCCAGTTTAGGGGATGGGATGGGATTGCAAACACACCCTTCCGTCAGGCTGGGATTCAACAGCTCTGCTGCTCTGGACCTGCTTCCAAGCTGAGATCCTGCTGCTGGTCCTGCTGGATGGGAAGTCCTGACTCCATGGAGTCACTTCAGTACCTGGATGAGCAAATCTGGGGATCTTGGATGGATTTGTGGAAGCAGCCCTTGACAGAGATGTTGTGTTTGGGATACACCGCAGTAAATGAGGGCTGGCTAAAAGCGCACATATTTTATTATTATTTTTATTGCTTGTTCTTTCTACAAAATCAAGTTCACACTTCAGTGCTGTCATTCACTCAGACAAAACCATATGCTGTTGCATATTCCTGTCTTCCCTTTTTTTGTGGCCTGTGAATCCAAGGAATCCCCAGATGCAGAGCAGACTCCTCACAGGTCACCAGGCACTTGGGGAAGGGCAATAAATCCACACCAGAGGCTGCCTTGGGCTGCTTTGCAAAGATTCTTTGCTGCAAAGAGTCAGGAAGGCTCCCGTGCCTCCCCTGGCTGCTTTGTGTTCCAGCTCTCATCCCTCTCCCAGCCCACATCCTGAGCTGGAGGATCCTGAGCTCGCTCCCCATCGGCTCTTTCAAAGTGTTGGCAGCACCAGTTCCCTTTTTCATAATTCACCCATGTTTGTTCTCTCAGAGCTTGTTTTTGAAAATCTTGCAGAGATTTTTTTGTTGTTCTTGTTGCAAGGTTTGTGCTGAAAAGGGAATACTGATTTTGACTTGGTTTTAACTGATATAGTTCAGAGGATAATTGGAGAGCTGCTGTAAAAACCAAGGCTGCCCTATTTGCACTGTTTAGATTCAATTAAAAATAAAGAAATTATTTTACTTTGTTTTTTAAAGTATAAAGCTGAAAATTTTCTGCTAATCCCTTTTTAGATGGTTAAATGCACCTTAATATGTTTTAGTGTAACCTCAGTATTTGATAATGAAAATATGGTGTAAGGGTTGAATTCAGGTTTTATGCCTGACTTTTTATTGATACTGGATAAATTCACAACATAACTCAGCCTGACAAGGTGCAGATTTCTTTCAAACATCAAGCCAGTTATTTTGGATCTGCTCCTAAAATATTTGCTGCTCGATGTTATGACATTTTGAACATGTTTTAGCCTGGTTATCCTTTGATTTTTGAGAAAATGTAAATCAGGAATAGCTCACAGAAAGGATGTAGCTAAGTTGTAAGCATGTTTTCCCTTTCCAGGAGCAGTCATTAGCTTTGTATTCCTGCATGGAAAGCAGGAAATGGGGAGCTGGAGCTGTGTAATTTTATTGATTTTGGTCTGGCACAATGAACTTCTGGGTTTCCTCTTTCTTGAGGGTTGTTTTCTTGGATTTTTAACTCTGGATAGGGATCCTGGGACAACAATAGTGAGCGAGGAGCTGGGAATTTAAACACAGAAATGGAGATTCACAGGACCTTCAGCAGATGCTGCCAACCAACCTGATGGGCAGAGGCTGGTGCTGGCACACAGAAATATTGAGATTTTTCATTTTAATTGAAAGTGGTTTTTGCTTATGAAGAGAAGTTTCCCAAATTAGGGTCGTTCCCAAGTGCTCCTATTTTATCTGCATCCCATGAGCTCCATGGTGGGGTTTTCTGCCAGCTGGTGGAAGGTTTTCCTGCTCACTGCAGGGGGATTGGACTGGATCATCTTTAGAGGTTCCTTCCAACTGAAACCATTCCATGATTCCTGTAAGGAAGCCAGTAAAGGAGCAGAAAAGTTGCTTTAGGCCCTCATCTGCCATGGGTTCTGCCACATCGTGTGGGGCAGAAGGTTTTAAAACATATATATAAATTTTATATATTTAATTTTAATATCTATAATACATATATATATATATATAGAATATTTATATAAAATATATAAATTTTATATATAAGATATATATATCTTCCATAGATTTATAATATGGCAGTGTGGGAAGCAGGAAAAGGAGAGAGTGGAAAAGCCTCACTATCTCCAAGCAGCAGTTGCAATTTGCTATAGGAGTTAAGAAAAAGAAGACAAAAGTAAAATAAAAAAACCCCCAAATTTAGCTATTGTGTCTCCCAGATAGAAGAATCTTGCATCTCTCTGTACAGCCAGCAAGAAAGCAAAAATCTGATCATTCTGCTTCCAAATAATCACTTTAAAATAAACTTGGGGACAAACTTGGAAGTTCTTTGGTTTCCTACATTATTGGACTGGCTCAGCCAATTTGTTAAGGGTTTGGGAGTCTTTGCAAAGCCATTAAAGAAAATAAAAAAACAACTGCAAAAGGCTCTGTTCTCTTAGCTGGTGCTCATTATAAGCATCCACAGGGATACATCCTTCTCATCTGAGAGCAGGCAAAACACGGCTGAATTTGCTGCCCCCAGGAACCTGCAAAACCATAAGAATTAAATGTTTATGCTTTTCATGTCGTGCACATGAAATATTGCTTACTCTTGGAGGTGTTTGCAGAAAACGTTGCACTTTGTGTTCACTTCTAAGCCAAAAGAAAACCAGGAAATATTTATAGATTTAAAAGCATTGCATACAATTTACAGCATTTGTTGCAGGTTGTAATTATCTTAAATGTATATATTTTGTAGACAGCTTGCATTTGTTGGATTGAGTTCCAATTTCCATGGTAAGATTCCCTGAGTGACTTTATTTCTTACAGATTTCCCAGCTTCTCCCTTTTTGTGTTTTATAGATAGTAGAGGAATAATATCAGCCCAAAGATCTGATACTGTAAATACACCTTTTAGCACTAATGCAGAACGTCAGTGTGTGATAAACGAGGGAAATAAAAGGTATTTTCATACAGAGCAAAAAATGGCATGGAATTTTTCCCTGCTGGAAATAATGGACTCTTTCCCCAGGTATGCAGTTTCTAATTCCTGGTGTTAACTCTTCTGATCCAAGGAAAAACATATGTATGTGTGTGGAGTGTGACTACCTGATAAATTTCAAAGGCCCTTAATTTCCAGGGCCCTGCTTAGGGGATAATAATCTCACAACCCTTGTCTTTTGTGCTGGAATTTCTGGTTTTAAGAGCACACAGGAGAAAGTACATGGGATCATGGAATCACAGGAAGGTTTGGGTTGGAAGGGACCTTTGAGGTCATCTAGTGCAACACCCCTGCCATGGCAGGGACACCTCCCACTGTCCCAGGCTGCTCCCAGCCCCAGTGTCCAACACTGGGAAACTTCCAGGGATCCAGGGGCAGCCACAGCTGCTCTGGGCACCTGTGCCAGGGCCTGCCCACCCTCCCAGGGAAGATTTTTCTCCCCAAAATCTCATCCATCCCTGCCCTCTGGCAGTGGAGGCCATTCCCTGTGTCCTGTCCTATCATTGTCACTGCTAGAAATGAAGGGATGGGACTATTTTCAGGCTGAGAACGATTTATTGCTCAGATAAACATCAGTCTCAGAGGCCCTGAGATTTTAGAGGAGGGAGCATTCGGCCATAGCTCAAGAGCAGTCACAAGTTCTTTGTTACAGGCAATGCAGAACTTTCTAACCCAATGACAGCTGCCACAGGGTTTATTTTGCTTTTCTAACTCATCACCTTTACTCACTTCTGCTGCACTCTGGATACTTTTGTCCAGTGGGCTTCTAACTCCCAGGCACACATCTGCTTCTCTTATAACTTCTAAACTCTCAGCTTGTTCCACACAACCCCACCCTTACATTAGGAACCCTTCACCATCTTACCCATCCAGTTTCTCACTTACTTAAGACATAATCTTGCTTACAACTATATAAATATGAGTTTATTATTTTTCTACTTAATGTCTGTGTGTTGTGTTTTTACATCAATCCAAGCTTCTTCCAAGGCTGCAGCTCAAACCCTTCAGTGTCTGTGGGAGTTTCTGTTTTCCTGATTCCCACACTGTCCCTCCATGCCTTGTCCCCAGTCCCTCTCCAGCTCTCCTGGAGCCCCTTCAGGCCCTGGAAGGGCTCTGAGCTCTCCCTGGAGCTGCTCCTCTCCAGGGGAACATTCCCAGCTCTCCCAGCCTGTCCCAGAGCAGAGGGGCTCCATCTCCCTCATCGCCTTTGTGGCCCCCTCTGGGCTTTCTCCAAGAGCTCGATGTCCCTGTCCTGCCCCAGAGCTGGACTCGCTGCTCCAGGTGGGCTCCCTCCAAAGTGGGCCCTGCTCAGACAGCAAACATCTGTATTTTTAGCACACTTTCAAACTGTGGATGAAAAAATGCTCCCAAATGACCCCTTGGTAGAATCTTTTGTCAGTCAAATCATTGACTCTGGTTTCACTTGATGTAGTTTCTCTGTCTTCAAACTGAAGGCCAGGTAATTATGAAATGCGACACCCTGTGAGGGGAGGCATTTTATTTAGCCCCCTGTGGAATGTCAGGAGCCACATTGCACACAACAAATTACAAGCCATAATTCTCCTCTTAATTATTAGTTTTTTTCTTTCTGTCTTTCCAATTTTTATCCATTTCAGCACTGCATGGGCCAAGGTCACCTTGGGCACAGGCAAAGCTGAGCCTGTTGCAGGGCTGGCTTTAGCAAAGTTAATACCAGCTCTGGAGGGCCTGGAAGCCACTTTGCTGGATTAAACAAACCTGCCTATTTCAGTCTGGCCCTGTCAGGATATAATTTAAAACTTGGAAACCAGAGAAGCAAAATGACCCCTTTTGGTTCTATTTCTTGTGCTGATCTCTATCCTCAAACAGTGGATTTAGACACTGGATACAGCTGAAAATGCATTTCTGTTGCCAAATGAATTAATGCTGCTGGTCTGAGTTCATTTTCCCTCTTTTCTTTATCTGTAGATATTTCTCTTTATTTCTATGATGTAATTTCTAGAATTCATTTAAAGCTGTGTGTGCTGATCTAACTCATGCATCTCAATCCAGTAAAATCCTTTATTTTTATAGAGAGGGAGCTGCAAAGACAGATGTGTTAGGACTCTCCAGTCCATCAGTTTTCTGCTCTTCAAATGTAATAAGAAATGACTTGGAGTCTTCTCTCCCAGTCCCAGTAGGGAAAAGCTCACAGCCCTGCAGTGGGATCACAAACCAGAGGAAAGGGGGATCCAGCAATAATTAAGATTTTGCTCAGTGACAAATCCTTTGCATTCAAATTTCAAAATGGGCGTCACACCAAGGCGAACAAAATTTCTCCAAATGTATCTTCTCCACTGATAGTTCAGAAATAGAAATGGGTTATTTTGTGGCTAGATGTCATTATTATTAGATAGTATTCCCAACACCACCCCCACATTCACAGGGGAAGCCCTTAATCCCTAAACTGTCCTTCCTTTTCTCTTTCTCAATGAAGATCAATGTGATTTTAAAAGGGAAAAAAAAGTAGCACTTATGAAACATGTACTAGTTCAAGTAGTTTTACTGCAAAACTTTTCTGACTCAGAAATAGGCTGCTGTCCCTTCATCTTCTAGTTAATCAAGTGCTGATTTATTATTTTTTAAAATCTGCTTTATCAGTGAAAATTCTTGCTTGACCTTTACTTAATGTTTCACTAATTTCCTTCAGAATATTGAGTTTTTCTAACATCAATTCCGACCAAAACCCCTCAGCTCCAAGCAAGGAAGAAGCAAATTAAGGAAGGCAATGCTTTTCTGTTTTGTTTTTTGGTTGTTTTTTTTTTTTTTTATACAATTTGATGCATATTTTGGATGCAAGTCTTCTAGATAACAGGGAAAAGTTATGGAGATTCCTACTTCAATCATCCTGAAATTTGGCCTCTTAGGATATCAGGGAAAAGCTTGTGTGCACTGATGAAATCTTCTCTTATGCCACAAAAAAAATATTACTTAAAAGGGAAACTGCAAACTGCACTTTTAGGAGAGAAGTAGAAAACTTGAGTCTGTGGAGAAAAGAAAATAGAACCATAAAAAATTCTTCATTACTGTTTAAATAATGCCACTCTCAGCAGGTCCACTTGGCTTCCACAGTCGATAATTTTAAAGGGATCAATGTGGGAATAAGTTGTGGCACCAGCATAGAAATTATTTTTGCGGTTCTTAAGAAAGACTTAGAACAAGCGGCTCTCAAACATTCTGAGCAGGAGGCTCTGTACCCCTACAAGGTGCTTTTTTGATTATTCTCTGTGGAAAATATAAATAGTCATTCCCATTTCACCCTGCGACTCAGTTTGGAAAATATTGATTGCAAGGTGAGGGTATCACAGTGTTTCATGGGATTTAAAATGAACTTTTAAGGGCTGGCAAAAATGTGCAAAATCTTGAGGAAAGACTCCACAGCCACTGCAAGAAAACCCCCCCAAAAAAGCCATAACAAACAAAAAATCTGAATTAATTTCACAGGAGTATGGATTAAAAAAGAGGAGGAAAAACCAAAACGCAAACCTCAAATGCCCTTTCTGAAGGAGATTCATTTATCTTTACCATTAGAAATTTATAATTTCAAGTGTTTCTGTTTGTAGTCATCCTTACACCTGTGCAGTGGGTAATTTTTGCTGTAGTTGTGCTTATGAATTCCAGTCAGACTAAGAAAAAATATAGTCTCATCTCCTCGCAGATGGAAAAGAAGGAAATGAGCCATTTGTTTGAAAGAAAAATCGATGGTGAAGCAAGATTCTGAACCTGGGTCTTGTGCAAAGCAATGCAGCATCCATAACTGGGGCCATTATTGTGCTCCATAAGAAGTTTCAGCTTTAGGAATTCTCTGAGAGATGATTTTGTCTTGTAACAGCCTGTTCTATTCTGCAGCTGCTTTTTTAACTTTGCAACTTTACCAACATCCATTGACTGTCAAATAAGCACCACTGTGAACTCATGAATAAACATAGTTGTCATTTCCATATTAAGAGGGCCTTCAGCTGAAAAGAATCCATTTGTGCCACTGCAATATCTTAATTATTTACTGTGTTATATTGTAATTAATTGTGGTTTACTCTCTCAAAACTCCACATTCTGTAGATCTCACGGGTTTTGGAAGCAATGCACTAATATTGAAATCATAATCAACACTGCTTCTAAATATTCATGCCAATAAATGACTCCCATGTGTTTGCTGAGTGCCAAGGATAGTCTGAAGCATTTATTTAGCATTCTAGTGGGATCTGGTTTCTGCAGAGTTCACAGAGATGCAGAATTTCAATGCTGTTGCTGAGAAAGCACGTTTGGATTCTCATGAGCAGGACACTTTGGATAAAGCAATGGTATCTCACTCCCAGCCTGGGCTCAATAAAGCCTGGGATCACTGGAGAGTTCTCAGCTATTTCTCATTTGAACAATTCTGTTTAGTCTATGACAGCCTCCCAATAATTTTGCTTTTTAATAAACATCTCTAATTTTTCAAACAATTTGAAAATCACTGCATTCCAATGATGGGGATGCTCTGTCTGTCACAGAGGCTCCACTGGGGCTCTGCTGCAGCAATCACAAATTCAGAAGCATTTCTCAATAAGTCAATTAAGCACTAGAACCCTAAAATAATTCTAGCTGCAATTGGCTGACACAAATCTCTAGAAAAGCATCTCGAGGGTATGGGGGAACAGCTGATTTATGGAGCTACTGTTGGAATTTCAAACAAGGAAATGCTGTGGCGCAATCCAGTGAGTTTGTTTAATGAAATGTAAGTTAAATGTAAACAGTTTTAATATATATGTGAGCAGAGTCTTTTGGGTCAAGAGTAGCCAGCCTATTGCAAACTGTGCTTTCTCCTTGGAAGTGCAGTTTCCAGAGCCTGTGTAGGTGCACTGCCCCTTCCTGCAAGTCTCTTAGGCCTCCACTGCTCCAGATCCCCTCTCACAGCTCGCCCAAAAAATTATTGGGTTGTCACACTGTGACACAAAATAACTCACAGAAGCAGGCTAGATGTAAAAGGAAAGAAAAAGAACTTCAAAAGGTAAACTTTATTTTCTGACTCCACTATATATACAATGGTAAAAATGACAGTGGATTGGAGGGTGAAACTGCCACCTCTCCAACCACACTGGTTAAACAAACAATCTATCAATTCTCTCCACCCACAAAGAAGACTATAAAATAATCATTATTTACATGAACAGTGTGTGAGAAAACTCAGTTGAAATATGTAAATATCAGAAGGCATAGGAACTTCTAGAAGAACTTTAAAACTCTCAAAAGAACAGGGTGCCATTGGGTTTACCTTTGGGTGCTTGAGATGAAGAAGATCTAGGGTTTTATAACCAGGGGAAAGGCAGTGTGAAGATTGCACACAGTCATGATGGTGCTTGAAAATGCAATCCAGATGTCCTGATCCATGCTGGAGTGCAACTGGGAATTCTGTGGGCTCTGTTGCTGGTGTTTTGTTTAGAAAGTTCTCTTAAATACTTGTATATGCATAAATACTTCGTCTGTTGTTGTCACAGAGATACTTGGTAATACTGTTGAACATAGTTGTATTGATATTTCACATTTTTTGCACTTGACAATACTTATGTGTCTCTTTCAACTCAGGATATTCTGTGACCTTAATTCTGCAACACCACTTCTTTCTTTTAAGATGAAACTTAATTATGCCTTATGAAAAGCTTGAAATACATCTTAAAAATTTGAAATACATCTTGTCTATTGGGAAGGAATTATTCCCTGTGAAGTTGGGGAGGCCCTGGCACAGGGTGTCCAGAGGAATTGTGGTTGCCCTTAGATCCCTGGCAGTGCCCAAGGCCAGGTTGGACACTGGGGCTTGGAGCAGCTGGGACAGTGGGAGGTGTCCCTGCCCATGGGAACTAAATGGTTTTTAAGAGCCCTTCCAAGCCAAACCTTCCTTTGATTCCATCATGTGTCCATTTCCCTGGCAGAGCTGGGTGCAGGATGATGGGCTCTGGGTTTGGACTCAACCAGCTCTGTTTTGTTTTTTCAGAACCACCCAGCAGTGCTGCAGTTTGTAATTCAAGCTGAAAATAAACATCTGGTCATCGATCTGGAGAGGAATGAGTAAGTACCCTGCTGCATGGGCACTTTGTACTCTTGGAGGAGGGTTATAATTTTAAAATTGACAGTTTAAAATTAACCTGGGGCCAGTTTTGCTACTGGTCCCCTATAAAGAGTCCCCTAACAAGAGAGTTTTGTTCCAGTTTGGATTATGGGTATTTGTGCATTGCTGATATAGCAAGAATCTCTATGGTTGTGTGCATTTATGTGGGGCTGAAAATGGACATGCTGCCTCTCAGGGTTTTCCTGTGTATTTCTTTTGGATTTGTCCTCCTTTCCTGTGGTAAGGCCTTTTATAGTAATCTGGAATACCCTACAGTCTCTGGAATTTTTGGGGAGGACTCATCCCTCCTAATGCTGTCTGTACCCATGATCTGTCCATGCAGTGTCCATCAGGGGTGATGAGCCAAGAGCTGGGGATTAACCCCTGCAGGAATGTTAAATGGAGCGCTCTGGGTTTGCTGGCAAGGGGCTGATGGTGGGATGGTTGTGCTCCTCCTGCAGCCCAGGACCAGCACTGGGCTTGAGCCTGTGTTTGGGTGCATTTTTCCATGTGCTCTTGGCAAATCCTGCTCATGTCTGTGAGATTTCAGGGAGGGATCAGGGACTGCTGTAGATGCGGTCCTATGGGCAGAGTTGTTAAAAACCAAAACCATAAAGGAGTTTAATAACTGCTGTGGAAGTCCATGACAAACAGGAAAACTCATCAAAATCTTACCCCACAAGAGTTCAGTTTTCCTCTAAGAGAATCTCAAGGATATATGGTGGGAATCCAGATCAGGACAACTGCATGCTGTTTGTCAAAGGCAAACCAAAGATCATTCTCAACCCAGGGAAAAGTTTTTGTAACAGTTCCCAAGGATCTGTGAGTTCTGTAGGTTCCCCTGCTGGGGAATCAAAGCCACAGAGGTATTTTTGTCAGTTTAATAGGGAGAGCGTGGACGTGAGCGATGCAGTTTGATGTGTTAGTTGGAAGGAATGTGCCTGTGAAAGCAAACGTCCAGGGGAGGCCAGGGACATCCTGCCTCGGGCTGGGGATGGACAACATCAATGGAAAACCACGGGGGCACCTCTTTAGTCCTCTGGAGTAAAACAGTGCAAGATGCTTTTTATTCCCAGTCATTTGGATGAACCCCAACGTTACCCGGCTGTGATGAATTCCAGTTCACTTTATTATTCGACATCGAGCCCAAATCTTGAGCTTCCTTTATATTATTTTTAATGCTCCTTAGCTGTTGAAAACCTGTCCTTAAAGGGTGTGTAGATCCCCCATGCACAGGTTGCTGTGTTTCAGTAACTAGAAGAGAATTTAATTCCTTTAGTAAACAGGGATTTCACTTTATATTCTCTTAATCTTTGTCGAAGGGTGTGCCTTCCTGCAGGAATGGGAAGTATGCAGCAATTGAGGAAACTATTTACATTCCATGTCAGCGATTAAAAGAACATAAAAAACCATAAAACTGCTAATACAGGCTTTGCTGAACATACCAAACTCTCTTGTACCTGTAATAAAGTCAGATTTAGAAGACTGTAAGATGCAATCTCCACCTCTTTTAGAAGCAGGACAGGAAAGTGTAATAAATTACCTCTACAGACTGCATGGATTTGGAGATGTTGAGATCTGCTCCTGAAGAAATACATTTATCAATGATTATTTTTCAGTTGGTGTAAACTGGGATTGTTTTTTTTAGTTTGGTGGGGTGTCCAGCTGAAGGTTTGCATTCTGGAAGAGCTGTGTGTGGTGTTGACAACAGGAGATTCCTCATCCCAGCAGGAGCTTCGAGGCTTGTGGAATGGGACAGTCAGCCTGGCCTGGGTTGGCATTTGTAGCACATGAGGCACTTGACAGGAAAAAATTGGTCACGGTCTAGCAAAATAATTTTTCTCTTTTCTTCAGAATTTCTGAAACATTTGATTTTCCTAAGAGATTATTATCTGAGTGTTGCAAGTCCATAATCTTGCAGAGGTTTTCTCAGCGTGTGCATGTGTAAGTCAGTTTCTGTTTCTGTAAATCACACCAGGCACTGGTCTGCAGGACTGGGCTGTGCTTCCCAGGGAAAACAATGCCAAGCTCTTTGTACTTGTCCATGGAAATTGTGGTTGTGTTTCTTCTGCCTGTAGTGCTGGTGTTGGGTTTGTTGTCACTGGCACAGGAGGTGACGGGGCAGGAGCATCCTGCTGCCTCCAGGGACTCTGCAGGGGTATGGAAAGGGAAATAATGCCCAGGAGAGAAATGAGAGCCTGAATTTCTGCAGAGCAAACATCTATGGCAGCAGGCCAGGCTGGACCTGAGGGTTCTGGACTCCAGAGGTGGGAAAAGCTCATCAGAAACCTCGGGAGGGGAGCAGTGTTCCCATCCCTGTGTCCTAGGAATCTCCAAGGAGGCAGAGGAGCCCCTGCTCCCTCTTTCTGATATTGGTGTGGAGCATGGAGTTCAAATGCAAGCACTGAGCCATTAATCACCTGCTGCAGGTAGGAGTGGAGAAAGAAACACAAACACCTTGTCTGGAGTAAAAAGTGGCAGCACACGAAGCTCCGAGATGTGTGCCGTTATCTTTCTGTGGTTTCCTGTAAAGCATTGGAGAATGGTGAGGGTGGAGGTGCATGGGACCTCTAAATTACATAATTTCTTCACTGGGTCATGCAAAAAAACCTTGGATGTGATTTTACATGATTAGGAGGAACAGCTGCTTTGAGTAGCCTTGACATTAAACTCCATTTATTGAAAACCTTAGAGATTTTCCAAACCTTGAGTTACATTTCAAAACACGATTCAGATACATTAGACAACCCCAAGTGGGGAGCAACGTGTGAAACCATCTGTTATCTGTGGAAATACTGAATGTCAGTTTGGTGTTTTCTGATATTCAGACCCATCAAAATGTGTCCATATGTACTGTGCAAGATGTTCTGAGTGATTTCTGGAAGAGTTGCTGGTACCTGACTTGGCAGCCTAGGGTTTGAAATCTAGATGGCTTGCAGCTGTTGAGATTACTTTTGTGGATATTCATTAAATACTTTGGTGATTAATTTCCAGGCACTGCCCATTTGTAATTGCAACCCCAAAATTATTTTTGCTGGATTCAATTTGTCACAGGCAGAAAACCTGCGAGCGAGCTCATGTTGAAAGTACATTCCTTACCATGATTTAGCTGCAAAAGATGATTGCACTCTTGAGAACCTTCAGCTCTGTAGTACCTTAAATGTTTTAGAACACTTGTCATATGGAGAGATTTCCAGAATCAGCAAAGCATCCATCAGCTGCAAAATAAACCACTTTTTGGAGCAGCTGGCTGTGCTGGGGTGCATTACATGTGTAATACTGATGCTCTGCTGGTGTGCAAGGGACAGTAATGTATGCACTCAGAAATCCCTTGGAAGTTGATTGCAGCATGTGGGGCTTAGAGGGAAGCAGTTCACGGCTGTGTCAGTGAAACAGAGCCCCTGTAAGATTAAATCTGAGCTGGAGAGTGGAACAGTCTGTGGCTACTGGCTGTTTGTCTGTGACTGGAAACGTTTTGCACTCTGTCAGGGTGAGGTCTGTACACAGCAAAGCTCTTCAGTGTTCTTTTAACTTTAAACATGTAAGTGACCCAGGTAAAGTCAGTGGAATTACTGATTTTCAAAATTAATTTCATGCTTACATGATCTGCGACAAAGGTCATAATTATGAATGTCAGAGCAATGTAACTCTGAACAGATGCTGGGGAGCTTTCCCAGTGCTGACTCCTGTGGGTACCTGAGGCTGGGGATGTCACAGAAGGATAAAAAGCTGAGATGAGTTGAGGGCATATGAGGGAGAGTACAGAGGGAGGATGGCTTTGTCCCTGAGGACATCAAGAACATCCCAGGTGTGTCTTGGACAGTTTCTTTCTGCCAGGATTTCATTGTCCAGCTTGGCAGAGGGAGCAGTGAGGGTGACATCAGTGTGGTTGTGGCTGGTAGGCCACTGGCAATGTCCTTTGGAACATGGAAATGGAAAGAAAAGCTGGAATATTTTAGAGGAGCTGAGTTCACTCTTCATTTCCCCATCATTTTATGCTCCTTTTTGTCAGGTTTATAGCCCAGCCTTAACAAAGCAATATAAAAAAGGCAATATATGAAGTTGCATTGCTGCCTTTTATTCCCTCTGTAAAAATTCTTCCATTTTATCAGGAGACAAAATCCAACTCAGGCCATGGTATAAGACTCCCTCATATCCTATAAATCTCTTAGGATCCCAGAGAACTCCAGAAGTTTAGGTCATCTCTGATTGTCTCCCTTGCACATATTCCACTTCTTCATGGAGACCCAGTACCCAGGATGGGTTGGGATGTAATGGCCCAGTGTTGGAGCTCACTCTGAAAGGATTGAGAAGGCTCCAGCAGAATTCCCTGGAAATCAGGCAGTAGCCACCTTCATGCACAGTGCTGATGTGACCAGCTCCAGTGAGGCTTCAGAGTTCAGCAGTATTGTGTTTTCTCTTTTTGGTTAAAAGAAAAGATGTTCTCTCCACTTTTCTGCCCAACCTCCCTGAATGGGAGCACTGATTGGTGTGCAAGTGACATTGGAGCTGGATTAATTTAGCAGGGAAACAACCCATTCCCAGTGCCAAAGAAAATAGCTGACAGGATTTGTTAATGAACTGACATGCTTCTATAGAATCAATGGTTTCAAATACGGAGAGAGAAACAAATCTAAACAAACAAACCCCAAACAGAGAGCTGGGACCTGTCAGAATATACTTGCTATTATAATTCTGTGCTGTGTCTTAGCCAAAAAAGTGTGACCTCAGCCTGGTTTATCTGTAAGTGCTGGAGCTGGCAGCTGTACTGCAGCATTTCAGCCTCAGCTGACAGTTGGGATTTCACTCGAACTGAAGTGAAAAGTTTCACTTGACTGGAAGGAGCAGTGTTTCCCTTTCTGCAATGGCACCAGTCACCACCAAAATATAGCAATTCAGCTACCAGAGCTACAGTAAATTGGGATCAGCCTGTGGCTCTAAGGGTACAGTATTTCCCACGGGTTTGTGGTATAAAAATGCAATATTTATCATGGGTATGAGAAGTAAAGGTGTGTTCCATGGTTTTTAGCAAAGGCAGTTGAGGCTGTGTGGTCAGGGCTACCTCTGGCTGTGTCATTTTGGAGTGAAAGGGTCCAGCCCCATCAGGAGAGAAACTGCTGCTTTCTTGGTCTGTTTTTTATGTTCTTAGAATCACAGATTCATAGAAAGTCTTGGGTTGGAAGGTACCTTAGAGATCACCTAATTCCAACCCCCACAAACATGGAGTTCCAACTCCTCGCATGAATACCCCAAACAAAAGGAACAGATATTATATGTGAAGAATATATTTATATGCTGATATAATATGCTGGAAGGGGAGAGGATAAAAATACTCAGAAATACAAATTCTGAGGCATTTTTGTGGCTGTCATAAAGTCTATCAAGGTCAATATTCTCTTACAATGCCTACAATGCAGCAGGATAATGGGGCTGTGCCAAATTCCCTGGAGAGAAGAGAGGGCTTGTCCTACTCACATCCCAAACCCTGGTTTTGGGGGCAGGGGAGTCAGTGCTGCCCTGTCCCCACCCTGCAGCCTGGGCACGAGGGAAGGACTGAGGGATCAAACCTTTTTCTCTGGGAAGTTTCACACGCAGCTGTGTGTGCCCTGCAGAACTACAGACCTCATTCACACAGCAAACAAAATCAGTCTGATGGGTGGGACGGGTGCAGGTTGCTCTGCACCACTGTTTTCCTGAGCTCCCTGAGCTGGCAGCTGTGAGCCAAGTGAACCCAAGGGTTTCACTTTTTCACTCTGTCAGTCAGAGCAATCCTGAGCTGTCCCTTCCAGTTAAAGATATAACAATAATAGGCAATTGTTAACAAATTTAATACAGAATTAGCCTGCTTTAGGTTCCACTCTCAGAATACATTGCAGCAGTAGACTCCAGTATTTTGTGAGCTGTGTTTTAACCTCCCCTTGGTGTGCAGAATGTGAGGTTTTCAGCCCTCCCCTTGGTCGTGGCCCAGCAGAGAGGTCGGGAGGAGGGCTGGCTGTGGGGAGAGAGCAGGAATGTTGTTCCTTCCCTCTGCTGAGCTCAGCCCCAGCGCCGTGACAACCTGCACACAGCACGGTGCAATCCTCTGGGAGAGAAAATTCATAACAAGGGGGGAGACAGGAGATAAAAACCTTCTGGAAACCTCTCAGTCTCCTGCTGCTAGTGCAGCCCACGTGGCGAGGAGCGCGGCGTGTCCCAGCTCCTTGTGCAGGAAAGGGACGGGAGCGTCCAGCTGGAGCCAGGCTTGGCTCACAAACCTCCCGAGGGTTCCTCACGTGGCTTTTCTATCTGCTCCTTGGGCAGGTTTCAGAATCCTTCTGCTTGTTGGGTTGGTTTTTTTTATTTTTTTTTAATTTCTTCCTGACAAGAGTGAGCAGTGAGGGATAAATGCTGAGCTCAGCTCCGCAGCCTCAGTGCCCCAGCGTGGCCCAGGGTGTTGGAGCTTCTCACACACCTACAAAGAGACCAGGCCAGACCCAAGAGGAGTCTCCTGACTTTCAGAAACGCTTGTGGCTATTGTTTTCTGCCTTCAGAAACACAAGGAGGGCTTAAATAAGTTTTAAAATCACAGCTGAGGGTGGGAAGCCCTGGCACAGGTGCCCAGAGCAGCTGTGGCTGCCCCTGGATCCCTGGAAGTGTCCAAGGCCAGGTTGGACTTTGGGGCTTGGAGCACCTGGGACAGTGGGAGGTGTCCCTGCCATGGCAGGAGGTGGAATGAGGTGATCTTTAAGATGCCTTCCAACCCAAACCGTTCCACAATTTTATGATTCATGGAATTTTCCCTTCCCTGAGTTTGCCCTCTGGGATTTCAGCTGGGGTTGGATGTAGCAGAAGGGAGATAATAGGAGGAGGAAGACCTGGCAGTTTGTGTCCATGTCAGAACAAACTGGGAAGAGATATCACAACAGAAAAAAATTTCAAAAACCAAGATGCAAGATTTAAGATCCTTTTTATCATGCCTTTCATTCTGATACTTGATATTCATATCCTCGAGATTGTTCTGCTTTGCCACAAGTTTTAAAAAATAAAAAGCAACCAAAACCAAAGCCCTGATAATATTGTCACAGTCATGCTTAAATCCTAAGGTTTGGCAGCTTTGCCATGCTGTGCTCATGGAGTTTAGATGAAAGCCTTCCCCTCACATCTGGCCCACATGATTTGTGTTTTGAGGTTCTGGGATACGGTTCTTCGAAGGTTACATCCCTTAGAAGGACAAATCTGTATCACAAACTGAGGATAGGGATTTTTTAAGGGGCTAAGGAGACACTGGTCATGTTGTTCTCATGAAGAGTTCAAACCTCAGTTTCTTTTAAAGATCTCAGTCAGGAACTGAGTGCAGGAACTTTCACCTAAATATTCATCTAGCCTGTCTCTCTTTTATATTATTTTTCTTTCTTCCTTCTTTCATTTTTTCTTCTTTATTTTCTCTTTTTCCCCCCTTTTCCAAGCTGCCTTATGAGGGATTTCCAGGTGTGCATGAATTTCCATAGGCACACTAGGGCAGCCTTCAGCATTTCAAGCATTTCTTTCCTGCCAGAGCTGCAGGGAAGGTGGCCAATGTGCACAGAACCCTCTCTAAAAACCTCGGGGTCCTGCTCTGCCACAAAATCCATGGAAAGAGGAGGGAAAGCAGGGGAAGGGAGTGAATGTGTGTCCACAGCAGAGTGTGATTCCTGGATGTTTCTCTGGGCAGGATCAGATTCAACATCCCTGATGTAAGAGCTCCTTTTCCATTTCTCGAGCGCGGCGTGCGTGACTCAGGCTGCAGGCATGTCTGCAGAGCTGCTGCTGCAACAGCTGCCTCTCTGCACCTCCTTCTGCCCCTTCAAAAAATAACAAAAGGGTAAGGAAAAGATCGAATAAAAATAAACATTAGGGAAGGAAGAGAGAAAAATGCAGGTGAAATGTATTTCAGGAGAAGATTTTTCTGTGTGCGGGGCTGAATTCAGAGGAGAAGCAGACACTTTGCTGGAGGCTGAGTTTGAGACTCTTTCCAGAAAACATCGGTTCCTTTCCAAGTGACAGAGCAGTTTCTCGAGGCTCCAAGGATGGCAGAAGGTGCTGCTGGAGGAATCCAAAGCCATCCCTGCCTGCAGAGCGTGCAGGTCCGGGAGGTGCCCGTGCCCTGTCCCAGCCACCCATCTCCCACAGCCCCGCAGGGAAGGAGGGACCCCCGCATTTATTTGTCTCATTTCCTCCCAGCAGAGCTTTGGGGATGAATCTGTTCACCTTTTGAGAGCCTCAAGGATGAATTTGTCCACGTTTTGAAGATGAAAAGCAACGAAGTGTTGCGATATCAGCCAAGAGGGCTGATGCAAAAAGCAGAGTCTATATGAGGAGCGGGGAGGAAATACATATATGGAAACATAAGCTTGGCAAGAGGGTGCTTTTTTCCCCCTTCTTTGATGTCTGGCCTCAGTAATCCAGACAGATTCCTTCAAGAAATGGGACCAATTTATCCCTCTGCTTTTATCTTCCTACCTGCTCCTCATTCATCTGAAGTAGCTGTGAAAAGCCCGAGTTACCTGGCTGTGTGTGGAAGTGTGCATTTTGTAGGAATATGGGAATTTGAGAACACCGGAATGATCCCCCAGAATGGGACTGTTCCTGGCAATTTGTGCTTCCCAGTTCTCCAGGGAGGGGAGCAGAGTTTGCCTGTTCATCTGCCCCACATATTTGCAGTCTCTTGGTGTTGCTCAGTCCAGGAAAAGCTCAGTGTCCCCTTCCTATCTGATGCTCTTCCTTCCCCTAAGGAAAACAAGGGTTATGTTCAGTTACAGCCCCAGTCAGGGTTCAGTTTCAAGGCAGTCTTTCTCATGTTACATATTTTATCTGCCCAGCATATTCTGTTACAGATTATGTATTAAAAGGTCATGTTTTATTACAGTTTTTTTTTTTCATGTAAAAAGAAATAATAAGAAGATGCATCTCCTGTGCTCTGATAATAAAATACGTAAATTTTTGGCTTCAGAAAAGTGACGTTTACGAATAAAAGAAGCTAGCTTCATCACCAAATTAAACCAAATTAATCAGGAATACTTACATACAGCCCACTCTGACTTCAGGGGAATGGCTTCCCATTCACATCAGAAATTAATTTGACACATTTAGTTTCACTCTGGATATTAGATAAAGGAAAAAAAATACACAACTGGATGGGAATTAGGAAATGGAAGTAGAAATATTTTTTTTTTTCATCTTAGCCTGAAAACCATGGAAATTACAGTTTTCTTTACATTCCACACAGCCCCTCAAATACAGCTTAGAACCTGTCAGCTGTGCCTCGTGCTGACGTGGTTTGCAGACAGCTTCTGCCTTTTCTCCTCAGCACTGGGCCTTGCTTGCACTTTGTGCTCTCCATCCCTCTCCCCCTGCCAAGCCATTGGTGAAGCAAACTGCACGTTCCACCCCCAAACCCCATTTATTCCTGCTCCAGTTGAACACCAAGGCAGTAAATGCCTTATCAGTTTTGAAACAGCGGGCTGGATAATTCCAAGCAGATGTCTCCCTCTCCTCAATCACAACATCAGCTATGTCTTGGTCACTCTTGATTAGCTGATTCTTACATAATGAGGAGCTGCAGTTAATGGCCACTTCTCTGTGGGCTGAACTTGCTGAAAAGAGCAGCTTTGCCCCTGGAGAACAAGAGGCTGATGAGGCAGTGAAATCAAGCTCGATGGAACGAGGCTGCATTATGAGTCATTAGGAGGGATGACGCTCTGGGAACAGATGAAATCTCTCTGATGGAGACCAGTTGTAAAAGCACAACTCGGTGCTTAATAAATGTGTTGGGGTGACTCAGAAATCCAGGGGCCACATTTGTCTCTCGGCAGTGTTTCCTGTGCTGGATGTGTCTGGCCTTTGAAAGGGACACCCTTACACTCGCTGCATGAAGGATGACTCTGCCCTCAGTATGAAAATAAGAGTGATCAGACTCCTTGAATTTGGCTGAAAAATCTCCCATAAAGTGCCTGTTAGGTGTAGTATAATTTGACTAGATTTGAAACTCATCTACTTGAAGACTGGATTGTTGGAAGCTACAACAGTTCCACAAGTTCCACGGACCACTTAACAATTCCACAGACCCTTCTTGTAGCTTTTCGTTGGACAAACAAAAATCTAACCTAGGAAAAAACAGGAATTCTTGCTACACAAGGAATGAAAAATTGAATGTATCCCAAGCAGCAAAAAAAAAAAAAAAAAAAAACAAACCCCAAATACAAATAAATAATATCACATTATTAGCTGATTGATAGTGTTGAGGTAGAAATGATTGCAGTATAAATGCTTCTAAAACAAAAATATTTGGGGAGGAGAGGAGGGGATGTGGTAGAAAGATTTAAATGTTTTATTAGAGAAGTGGGTAGTTATTAGTGTCTTCTGAAAACAAAGCAGTCAGTAGCTGCTGTTTTCACTTGCTTTTGGGTTGGATTAATACAGTTTTTGTTCATAGAGGAGCTTGCATCATCATTAAAATCTTCCTCACTTTGTTTTGTGGATGCAAATTGTGGCAAATTGATGCCTTTCCAAAGGATTCTTTGGATAATGTGGATAATGGATAAAAGCAGGGCATGCATTTGACTTCCTTTGAGCCCAGAGGCCTGGTGATTTGATATAGAGACCTTTTTAAAAGGAAAACAAAGCCAGTTCTTGTTAAGCTATTTTCACTTGGTAGCACCTGTTTGATCTAGTTAAATAGTAAGTGCTGTTATTTTCCAAAGAAGAATTTGGATTTTTATACTAATTTAGAGGAGTATCCATCCAAACTGTAGTAGGTCCTTGGGAAGAGTTGTGGATGCCTCAGTGTAAAGATGGGTTTATGTTGATGAATTTACCCAACCTGTCCTGTAAGAAACCAATTCCCTGAGCTTAGCAATTCCTGGAAGAAAAATACTCAGCATCAGAGGAACTGCTTTATTTTGGATTTTCCAGGATGTGCATTCATCTGTTTCATTCCCACACCCCCTAATAATTTAATTCAGATCAATGGTGCAGTCCAGCACAGCTGGCATTGTTGTGCACCAAAACCTCTGAATAACAACACTTGCACCTTCTTTTTCTTCCAGTGCTGGTGCCACCAGCCCAGAGGCAGCATCAGTGTCCCCCCAAGGTGTTGGGGGCCAGCACTGGGTCACCAGCAGCAAAAAAGAGCCAGCAGCAAATATATATATTTTTATAAATAGTGAATTCACTTAGTAGGAAAAGGCAGGGTAGAGAATGAATTGTTTAACAGATTAATGTGAATGTCTTTTATATTTTATAAACCTCTTAATTCCCTGGTGTGCTGAGCCAGGTTTTGTTTATGTACATGGAAACACGAAATCTTTTCCAGTCCCTGTGCAAATAACACAGAATTGGACTTCATTACTTTGGCTAATTTAACAAGTCCTGGGAGGCTTTTTGTTACTGGGGGATCGAGGAGGAGCCACGAGCCCAGAAGTGCTGCACCAGCACAATCTCTTGGAATGAAATAATCTGCCTTTGCTTTCAGAGCTCTCCAGGAAGGCTTTGCCTGGGAGGCCTGAGCTCAAAGATTTGGGGCAAAACCCCAACTTTCCTCTGGGCTACCTGGGCAGGCAGGAGCCTCAGGGGCAAGCTCCAGCCCAGCTCCTGCTGCAGCACTCTCTGATTTTGGTTCCTCAACAAAGAGTTGGAAGCACCTAGTTTTAGTGAGCTTTAATGAAGGATTTGGAGATCTTTTCTTTATAATGAAAAGCATTACAATTCTAAGACTGGGAATTTATTTCTCTCTCATAACTTGTGGATAATCTTGGTGCTGAGAAGCAGGGCATTTAAAACTGCTGATATTATTGCTGCTGTGCCAGTTAAACAGAACTAATGCAAGCATTGCATAAATATTTTAATAGCTTTTTACTGTATTTCTTTAGAAAATGTTTAAAGAGCCACCTAATGTCAGGCAGAGATACTTCCTGAGTAAACCCTTGTTAATTCTCTTTTAATGGTTTTATTAACATTGTGTAATTGAATATTGATACATTTAGCAGCCCTTTAAGGATCCTGTTTTATTGAGGTGTTGCACTCACATATTGATAACATCAGAGCACTGATTAATTGCATCTTTGCTTGGTTCTCCTCAAACTGGTTCAACATGAAAGATGAAGCATAGGTACAGAAGAACTGTCATTTTTATCAACTTGATGTATTTTATATGCATATTTTGTACCACTTAATTGAGCTTCATTTTGATTCCCAGTCTGCCCAGTTAGTACAAGTATGATCACACTGCCAGAGATGGGGGAGTCTAAATATTTTACTCTGTGAAATGTTCTGTCTTTTATCTCTTTTCTTATGAATAATTTACTTGTTGGTGCAGCTTCAGAAGTGAATCCTGTTCTGCAAAAACATATATATTTTACTGTGAAAAGCAAGGATTACAGTGATATTAGCTTTCTCCTTGGAAGCTCTCCTCAGAATATCAGAAATCTGCAGAGGAGGATGCCTTGTCTTGTGTTCCTGGTCTTAATTGCAGTGGTTTTTCTGCTTTCCTTCCATCAAAGCTCTGGCATTACCATTCATATTTAATCATAGCATGGCTGCTTTTCTCATCTCCAATCTTCCCCTTTGCTTCTTTATGCATATTTTTACACAGTTCAAGCAGGGTGAAAATTTACCCAAGAGCAGAGGGAGGATGGAAGTTCATGTAGTGTCTACAAGCCACATCTCCAGGGCTTTTGCCAGTGCTGGAATCTGCATATGAGCTGAGGTGAATTTTCTAGGTCTTCCTATGTTTATTCTGAACCATTGTTAAGATAATTAGAAAGGAAAGAAATCCCTCTTTCGTTGGTTTCCACAGAATCCTCTTATTAGAGGTTGTAGCGTGGTGTGGTCGGGCTCTGCTCCCAGGGAACAGGGACTGGATGGGAGGAAACAGCCTCAGGCTGGACATCAGGAGGAATTTCTTCCTGGAAAGGGTGGTTTGACATTGGAAGGGGCTGCCCAGAGAGGTGCCCAAGGGACAGCTGGATGTGCAGGCAGAGAAAAGAAGCTGAGATAAGAAACACACACATTGAAATCTTCTATGGAAAATGTTCCTTGCCCAGCAAGGTTGCACAGGGGCTGTTGCAAATGAAAGCAGAGTGATTGTGGTGAGCCCTGGAAGTCAGGAGATCTTTTATGCACCCAGCTGGATGCTCAGACCTTCTCTGGTTTTCACTCCTGGAGGGATTCTGAGAGCAGAACTTATCAGGGAGGGATTATTGGAATGCAGAGATAAGGAAAAATTAAGATCATATCTCAGCCTGATGTCAGGGTTGTGATTGACAGCACTGATAGGGTTAAACCAGCATTCCTTTAACCCTGGCAGTTGCACACCAGGCATGAGGTTGAGTGCCCAGCTGGGATTGGAAGAGAAGGTTGGGAAACTGTCTTTCCCTTCAGGAAATGAAGTCAGGAAAGAAGCATAAGGAAACTGATATGATATGATCATTCCTGGCTAAAAATGGCACAGGAGGCATGGGTTGGATCATGGGGATACATTGCTCATTTAAGCTCATCTTATTTTGCAAAGCTGCGTTAATGTCAGTGATGAGCAATTCCTGTGGCTTCTCCATGTCAAGATTTTTCTGTTCTCTAAATAAAAAGATGTTTTGGAAGAAGAGTAAGTAGGGAGGAAGACAACAGGTGGAAATGGGAGAGACCAAATTGATCACAGGAGAGATCCTTTGCTTACAAAATTTATGGTAAAGGGAAAACCACTGGAAAATACATCCTAAAAAAGAATTAAACAAAGCCACTGTTGGGCTTCATTTCTGACAGAATTCCCTAAAGGGAAAGACACTTCCAAGGATGGGGCAGCCACAGCTGCTCTGGGCAACCTGTGCCAGGGCCCCCCACCCTCTCTGGGAGGAATTTATTTCTCCTCTCTAATTTAAATCTATCTTTCAGTGGCAAATGAACAAAGACTGATGAGCAAACCCAATGGTGTTGGGTTGAAATTTGGCCAGGGAAGAACTAGGAAATGTGAGTATTAGCAAGAGGTTTAGGATGTGATTTAAGTTAAAATTAGCCCACTTTGGAGCTTGGATACCTTTGTGCTTTTTATCAGCTGTGTGTGTTTGGTTCAGAGGGGAATGGGAACTGCACCCAGACATGCTTAGAGAAGAACAAAGGTTCTATATTCAGATATTTTAGTGAAAGTCAGTTCTCATATATTTCCATGTATTACTCATGTCATTGCATGAATCATTGCAAAAGATATGGAGAGGAGAATAAAAAAAAAGTTAAATTGGGAAGGCCTAGTATTTTTCATATATTGCCAGTTATGACATTTAATCTTAATTGTGTCTGAATTTGACTGATTTTCCAATTGCCTGAGTTTAGCAAGAGTTATGTTGTTGCTAGGACACAGAGACTTCATGTGATACAACTGCCATCAACCTAAAAGAATGATTTTAAGGACTGAATCTTAGATTTACACTCACAAGTACATTTTGAGCAGGGCAATCCTAATGCAGAAGGACAACAACATCCTTATTCTGAGATAAAGTCATCGAGCAGTGGTTAAGAAATGTCTCATTTTTTAATTTTTCTGTGGATAAATGGGGAAAAATAGCGTGTCCACCCTTGTGGTCATTTCCTGTGGTTCCTTAGTCATGGTTTGTTTGGCCTTTTCATGGTCTCAGTGGTGAATTTGGTCTGTTTTGGTTTTATTCTTTTCCATGAGGTGTCCCAGCCCTGTCCATTCCTGCCGCTGGTTTGCTGCCTCTTGGAAATGAATCATTTATTTTTGGGCACAGGCAGAACTCCTGGGCTGTATTTTACACAGTATTTTACTGTGCATCCCCTCCAAGGGCACCTCTTGCTGTCATGGCCTTGGGGAATTCAGTGTACATGTCCCTGTGGGCCTTGAACCATCCATGCAGTAATTCCAACTCCTAATCCCACACTGGTGACTTCCCAGACCAGCCTCTGGGATGTTTTTATGGAAAGATTTGAGGCTGTGGGGTTTATGAATCAACTGAGTGCCTTGAGCAGCAGCAGCCCCTCCTTTTCTGACCCTCTCAGCCCTAAAAGTCGACAGCAGGGTTTCTGTAATGATGTAAAATAAGAGCTGTGAGGTCCTTGCCAGGTGTGATTCATGTCCCTAAAGCCACCAAAGCTCTGCAGGTGGCTTAGATGGAGAATTGCTTCCCCTCAATGCAGTAAATGAACTAAGTGCTAATTGGGTTGAGCTATTTATAGCTGGGAGCCAGCTCTTACAGCAGGTCACAGCTCTGGGTGCACTGCAAGACTCAAAATGTTGTCCTGGGTGACCTGAAAGGTCCTTTTTTAATCCTGAGAGATAACTAGCATGGAAATGCACTCATTAAGGCTCAGCTGTTAGTTAGGAATCTTCTAAATTATGGCCATGTTTGGGTCCCAGTGAGTTCACACCACGCCACAGGATCCACTCAGTCACATTTATTCTCTCTATATGGTCAGAAAATGTGGATGATGGAAGGAGTGGAGCTGAAAAATCTTTTGGTTTGCTCTTCTGTTCTGAAGACAGAAACATTTCTGGATAAAGCCACTAGAATATTTTAGTTTTTTCTTCTGAGAAAATACTTTGCAGGAAACATAATTTTGTGTGTGTGTGTGTGAAGGATTGTAGAAACTGGCATAACAAAAATGGGATTTCTGGACAAAACCCTCAAGCTAACAAATTACTCAAAGTGCAGGGTATGATACTCCAAAATAATCATCAATTTGAACTCAGTATGGAATTATTAAGTCTGGAAAGACCTCCAAGATCATCAAGTCCAACCATTAAGGCCACCACTAACCATGTCCCCAAGCACACATGTAAGAGATCCATTTAGACCACGCTAAAACATTTAATTTCCCAACTCTGTAGAGAATTTTATTTTTATAACTAAAACTTTTGCTGAATATCAACTTTTTTTTTGGGGCGTGGAACTTAATATTTCAGCACAGGAACGTGGTGCAAGGCCAGGGCCACTGCAGTGTGTGATGAGCACAGTTGGAATGTGATTCATCTCCTGAGTTCTTGATAAACTGAAAGAAGTTTGAAATTTATGAGAGCAGAAGACAATGAGTATTTTACTAGGGCCATTTAGGACTGTCATTTGCATGAAATTAAAGATGGTCCCTTATAAATTTATGTATGAAGTTCTGACAATCCACATCCTTTTGGAGACAGAGATTTAGAGGGTGATACTGGAATAACATTTGGTAGATATATTGCTAGATCAAAGTCTGTTGATATTAATATGAAATTTCAGTTTTCTTTATCTTTTACAAGGAACTTTTTTTTTTTGCCCTGGAGGAGTCTCCAGTAATCAGTGGTTCAGGAGGATTTTAACAGGCCCAGGGAAGGGTAGAACCCTCTTTTCACACCCTTTGCTGCTGGATGTCCTTAAATATTTTGTCCAAAAGGGCATTTTCAAGGTGAGAATTCAGTGCAGACAATAAAAAAAAAAGCTTCCTTATTCTATGTGAAAGCTCAGTGTGGCCAAAATCTGACATTTCGTGGTGTTCAGAGAAGCTCTTGTGCTTTGAGAGTGGAGTGGGATGTAGGTCAGATACCAATTCAGATGCCACAGAAGAATGTGAGCAGGAATGTTGTAGGCCAGAAAAATAAGAATGGATGATGTTCTGCTGAAGAAATATGCTCATGTTATCACCCTTGGCTACCAATACTGACTTAGCTTGGGGTTTGGATTAATTTCTACAAATTGTGGAGGTTTGTGCTCACCAGAAAGTTCTTTTTTATTACAAATACAGTTAACATCATGCAGCTGCCAGCACCTTTTTTTTTTAAATAAATTCCATCTTCTTACCACTTCTGTGTTTTAATGTATGCATCAGCTTGCCAGGATATCAGATTATCTTCTCCAAGTGTCTGTGGCCACTGACCTGGTCATATCTGAAGATTTTGCAACCTGACCTGGTCAGTAAAGAGTTTTCCAGACCTCCAGTTTCACTCCTTATCTCTGTAGTTACAGAATGTATCTCTAATGAATCATTTCCAGAACATCTGGATGCCTGTGGATAATGATATCCAACTGGAATTTATCTGGTGCTTAAGTTATGATTAATATTTCATCTATATGGTCATGGAATCACAGAATGGGTTGAGTTAGAGGAGACCTTAAAGCTCATCTCATCCCACCCCTCTGCCAAGGGCCCAGACCAGGTTGTTCATGTGTAGAAATTTTGTTTCAATGAAATCCTTTTTTATTTACAAAATACCTGCTTATCCTGATAGAAACAGAGGATTTCCTCTGCAAAACTTAGAGGTGGGTGAATGAGTACAAATACCTCCAGATAATTTGGCCATCCAGGTGTTCCCAGCTGTGAGATCAGCTGGTGGTGGAGGGTTCTGAGACAGTGGCAGCTCCTTTGATCTCTCCTGCTTGTCCTCCTGTGGCCCAGCAGAGTTCTGTGGCTTCCAGGCTCATACTCTGAATGTTTTGGGATTACTGTGATGTTCTGGGAATTTCCTAATCTCAGATGGACAGAGAGGTGAACATTTACTACCAGGTGATTCCTTCTTGTGATTCCTTTGCAAACTATTAATGTCAGGAAATTTTATCAAGCAACACTCTAACAAGGTCATGTGAGGATGGAAATACAAAGATCAGGGACCTAGAATATTGGGTGAGCTTTTGTGACATATTTAAATTATGTCTAAGCATAAAAAAATTAAGCTGCATTAAAACAAAGTTACAACCCATTTTTAACACATACTAAAGGCCTTACCTGCTGGATAGAAAATATTCCTTTCTCAGTGCAATTTATCTATAAATTGTGCTTTAAAAACACTTTCAATATTAACATTTTAGGTTTTTAACTTGACTTGAACTTAACTTTCCAGATTATCTTTTAAAACCTCATGTATTGTGAGCAAACACATATACAAGACCTGATTGACATTCCAGTATGGTTTAGTTAATGATGTCAACGCAGGAAGATAAAACAGAATCCATATTCATTTATTTTTGTGTCCATGCAAGCCCTGTGTAGTGCAGTGACTGATTTCTTCAGGGAAAAAATATCTTTGACCATAGTGTTGGACCAGGTCCCTGCAATCTGTCCAAGTCAAGCTTTCAATATAATTTTCAAGCATGTTTCTTTGAAGAAAGTATTTGACCTAGTAAACCATCATATTTCACTGTCACAATTATGATTCCCTTGGGAATTAGCCATGTTTATCCAATTTCACATGTTCTGTTGTGCTGTTCCTCACTGTTGGGAAGCTGATGCTTTGGAAATGCAGTTCTGGAAGGGAATTATGTGACCTTGAAGGACAGACCTCCAGTTTATATCT
>QUSF01000019.1:10960668-11002760 GCA_003676055.1 Chloebia gouldiae | reverse complement strand
GTTGCCCTCAGTGCAGGACAGCTCCTGGGAGCAGAGCTGGGGAATGGAGCCATGGGCAGATGTGCAGTAAATCAGAGCCTTGCAGGGAGTGCTGCTCCTTCTTTATTCCAGGGAATCTGGGATGGGATCAGGCTTGGAGCACACAGCACTGCTGAGGGGACGTGGGGATATCAGAGCCAGAGGAGGGAACTTCCATGAAGGTTTTGGAAACAGGGCCCTGATCTCAGTGACAGTTTTGTTATGGCTTAGGGAGATGCAGCAGCTGTAGGAGGTTGAAGTGGTTTGGGTTGCAGTGTTTGAGTTTTTTGGGGGGACATTGCTGGGCTCCCAGGCATGGAAAAGGCTTGGAAGGAAACCCAGCTGGGGAGCAACCAGCCTGGATCATCAGCTGTGAATCCTGTTTGCCTGCAGAGGAAATGACAGGAGGGGAATAAATGGAGCCTCAGGGGCTGGGCTGGGAGGGGTGTGGGATCCAGTAACACTTTCTAGGCAAAGACAAACTCCATCTGTAAATGGAGCTGAGAAAACTCTGACTCTGTGCAGGACAGACTGTGTCAAAACCTAATTTGGGCAGGGAATTGAGGGTTAATCCTTTTAGGGACAGCCAGGGAATTCCTGACACTTGTGTGTCCTCCAGCAGCTCTTACATCTGTGTGTGACTTGTCACACTGATTCTGAGATGTCTTAATCCAAACTCTCTCAATGCTGGGCTCATTTGGGTTTGTTTTTTTTAAAGGTGACTTGTTTCAGTGAGTTGGTCTGAAACACTGGGACAACAACAAAGTATTTGCCATATATTAGCAAGTGTCACAGCTGAGCTTTATGCTGTACAGAGCTTTTCTACAGAGGGAGCAAAACCCCAGCCTGGGCAGCAAAACTTCTCTGCTTTGCTCGTGGAGATTCAGAATTATTCCTCTTTCTCTGGGGATCACAAGGAATCAGTGACAGAATATAAAGGCTGTGCATGAGATTTTCCAGTACTGACCTACTTCTTGTCTCATTAAAATCACTGTGAGTCTTACCATTGACTTTTCAGGCAGAGGCAAGCCAATATTGTGTGCTAATGAAATTGCTTTCCAAAAAGCTTCTCCAGTAGTTGTGTCCAACTGTTCCAAGCCATGGGTCACAATAGGATTTCAAAAGCACTGAGGAGACCATCAGCATTGTGAAACATATTTCCTGGCTCTGGGTGGCTCAAATTTGCATCTCACAGGCTGTGGCAGGAAGGAGAAACCACACAGAGGGCCCTTTCTGGAAGATTCTGTTTGTGCATTTGCCTTTGTGGTCTTCTCCTTCAGGTCTCCCTCATCTTGTGGAGGAACCTGGCAGGAGCACAGAGGGCTGAATTACCCCAAAATGCAACACAGGGGTTGCATATGACAGGTGGTGGCAGGGATTTCACTGCTTTAATATTTCTATCCTGTGAGCTTTTAACATTTAGGATTTTTTTTTCCTTTTAATTTGTTGTTGATTTGCCCCACAGTTCAGTGTTTCACACTATCTGGACATTCAAGAGCCCAGAGAGCTCTGCCAGAGGAGCCCAGACACAAGGGAAAGGGATTTCCTTTGGGCTCAAGGCATTGCCATGAGAAGAGCTTTACCTGGGTCAGGTTTATCCTCAAGGAAATGCTGAACAAGCATAACAGCCTATATGGATGGAAGTCTGATTTTCCTCGTATTAACGGTAGGATCAGAGCCAGGGATTTGGTTTGGGGCTAAAGGAACTACAGGATGTAAAGCCGAGACCAAAAGAAAAACAGGATTTTAAACTGTGTGCTTTAAAGTTAATGAATAGTTACACTGTCTGGAGCACCGTGCAGGAAATAAAAACTCTGGGCTTTTTTCAACTCGTTATTTCAGGGGATTTTCCTTCTTTTTTCCTTGCACAATTTAGCAGTCAGAGATCTACAAAAGTAAGATCTCAGCATTCAGATAATTTGAGGGGCTCAAATTTTATATTTTTCAAAGGAAAAAAATAAATGTTATCTCTCCAAAAATCGTTGAGCTGAGGCTGTGCAAGACTGCGAAAGCAGCAGCATTGTGCCCTCCAGTGACAGGAGCTGCTACAGCAGCAGCAGTGACATTCCTGCAAGCTCCCGGGGGACTCCTCCTCACGGAGATGCTCGGAAAGTTCATATGAATTAATCAAAAAATGAAGTTAATCCGGCCTAAGTGAAAATAGCTACATTCCACTCTCCCCACTTTCCCTTCAGCTGATGCCTGCCTGCTTAATTTGCTCCTAATTTGCGGTAATCTCCCTACCCCTGGACATTCCCAGAATTGTTTTTGGCTTTTAGACTAAAACACACCAGAAAAGAATGCAGTCTCCACATCTGTAAGGAGCTGCCAGTTGTAACAATTTTATGCTCTTTGATGGGTAGTCTTGCAGGAACGAGGAGCTTGGTGGTGCACAAGACCTTGATTTTGCAACTGGGTCCCAGCAGGAAAGCTGCTGGTTTGGGGCTGGAATGAGGTGCTCAGCATCCCGCCCTTCACTGAGCTGGAATCACTCCAAGGGCTGGACCCTGGAGGGAAATGTTGTGAGAGAGGAGAGAGAACCTGGCAGTGCCCAAATGAGGCTGGACAGGTCTGGGAGCAGCCTGGGATAGTGGAAGGTGTCCCTGCCATGGCAGGGGGTGGGATGAGATGACATTTAAAGGTCCCTTTCAACCCACACAATTCTGTGTTTCTGCTCTCTAATTGTAGCTTCGTTTAGTTTTCCAGCACTGGTGTGCCCTAAGGGCATCCCCGAAATGTGGGCAATCCAAAGGTCAAAAGAAGTGTACTTGTGTAAAAATGTAACGATTGAAAACTGAGCCTTCTTCCTCTTCATGGAGAGGATAAAACCCCTGGCAGGTCTGAGCTAAACTCTCTTTTGTTGTTTGAGGTGTGAGACTGATGCAAGGCTCCCCTACCCTCCTTTTCTCGTGAGCAATGAACAGAATACAGAAAGAAAAAGAGAAATCCCTGAGCAGGCAGGGTCAGCTCGGACATCAGGAATTCCTCCATGGAAAGGGTGACTTGACATTGGCAGGGGCTGCCCAGGGAGGTTTGGGATCCCCATCCCTGCAGGTGTCCAAGGATGGGCTGGAGGACTGGTGGGGATTGATCACAGATCCTTGATGATCTTGGAGGTCTTTTCCCACTCCAATCATTCTGTGACCCCAAAACAAAGAGGAGACCAAGAAAGGAGAGTGAGGCCAACAAAGCTGAAGGAGAGGCAGCACGTTTGAAGAGCAGATTTGTTGCTGTGGGTGATGCCAGCAGAGGTCTGGGGGTTGATGAGCAGAAGTTGCCCTGGCTGGCACTGCTGAAGAGCACACGAGGTCTGCCTGAAACGTGGGAAAGGGAAATCCTCCCTCTCCAGTGGAGGGCTCATCTGGAGAACAGCTGTAATTGAATTAGAGGCTGATTTAATGAAATGCTATTAGAAGTGACACCGCCTTGCTCTGTCGTGGCAGCCCTTTGGAGCAGCACTCAAAGCAGCTGCCAGGTGGGAATCACCAGCTTTTAAACTCTCATTTCCTGCCTTTTTTCTCCACTTCTTTTTCTGAAGAGGAAAAGTACAAAGAGACCTCAGCTTACACAGAGGTGAGCAAGTTATCCTTCGCACGAAAAAGAGACAGTTTGATAAAATAAGGGTTTTTTTTGGTCAGATCACTGTATTACATAAACTTTCTGAGGAATATTTTCAGTTTGCACATTTTTTTCCATGCCCTCGTGGAGTTTTGAAGGGAAAAAGTTGGTGTGCAGAGTAGAAAAATGTGTTGGTTTCCAATAATTGTCATGGAAGAGAGGATGCAGGTTCACAAAACCACCTCATGTTCCCTAGGTTTTTTTCATGGTGGGGATAATAGAATTCATAACTTCATAAATAATTAAATCGTTTGGTTTTTAAAGTGTGTAGGTTCTCTTTGCAGTCGTAATTGGTCTCCTTTTTAATGGGAGATCTATACGATAAAAGAATAAACTTGGAGATAGTGACTGAAAGCTCTTCAGGATTCTCTGGTTTAGTTTGTTCAGCACTAAGGAGAAAATTATTTTAAATGTATCCATATTCTTGGAATTTAGCTTCAAAGTAATAATTAGTAATAACAGATTAACACAAACAAATTTCTGCAGAGCAAGAAAAATCAGTATTTTTCTTTCTTTCTGTCCCCAGTACCAAAACTTTCTTGGTTGTGATGAGGACAAGGAATTCTATTGCAATGGCAGCTCAAAACCAAAATTATTAATTTCTGTATTTGCTTTAAATTGAGCCACAGTACAATTTTATTGATTTGATTAAAAAAAAAAAAGCAACTCTGTTTAAATGGATGCTGAAAGAAAAACAGAAAACTATGAATAAAAAATGTCCCAGACATGATAGGGCTGGTAATTCCTGATTAGAAATCACTGCTGTGGTTGTTAGTGCTGTAGATCAAATTTGCAGCTGTCTGGAGGTGTTACATTTAGAATAGTCTCGTTTGTAAATCATTATCAAACTTTGAACACACTTTGGGGGTTTTGCTTTTATTTTTTAAAATTTTTTAACCTTATTTACATCTAGCTTGTTGAAACAGTTCCTATTTCTGCTCTTTGTGTTTCCTTTCTGTTTAGTTATTAGGGCAGCAGATTTTAAAAGGCAAATTTATTCATTACAGAGGAGGACCGTGCATTATATAGAATTCTTGCTGTTTATCAAAGCCTGAAAAAATAATTATGGAATTTGTGCATGAAGGAATAGAATTTACACGTGTTAGTAGGATGATATTGTTGTTTATCCACCAGAAAAAATTTGTTTGCCTGAGGCCAAGAAAGTGTAGCATTTCACAGGACTCACTTATCAGAAGCCTCCTAACTTTATAGGAATAATTACGTGGATTTGACTGCCAGCCATCCTCTTGCCTGAAATAAAAGAAAATAAAGGAAAATAGGAAGCTTCAGCCATTTTTTATTGGTGGTTTTCAGGTATTTGGCCTCATTCTGACCTTTCTGACCTGTTCAATTTAGCTTGTCCTAGGGAAGGTGCAGCTCAGGCAGTCTGGGGCTGTGCTGAGCAGTTTCTTGGGGGCTGATGTCTGACCTGAAGAGAAATTACTCAGTTTTGGATCTGTGAAAAATTTAAATGCATATTAGACTTGACTTAGTTGTCTGCAGAGGTTTCTCTTATGAAGGTTTAACTGCAGTTTTAATTTTATTGTCTCCATGAATCTGCCTACAGAAATTCATCCTTTGAAGCCAAGTCATTTTTACTCAGTTGTTTTATTTATATTTGTAAATATTTCAGAAACCAAGGGTATTTCTAATTGCTTAAATCACAAATTATACAGCAGAAAGCTTTAGACTGAATGGTCATCTCCCTCCAAAAAATAAAATAAGCATAGAAAACAATAAGGACAACAAATAATTAAGACAATATATATAAAGAACAATAAAGTCAACAGCAGAGCCCATGGTCAGCCTTAACTGCATGTTGCAGACATTGTTTTTTCTTTGTAAATCAGAATTTCTGTGGTGCATATTCAGTAGGAAAAGTAGAGACAAGAGAGTCACATATCTGAAGCTCCTTCCCCTGCAAAACCCCACCTGGAAAATTTCCATGTGATTTCAGTCTCTGGAGCCTTATTGGTCAGGATAGACATCATCCCAAATATATCCCTAAAAACATCAAGAGAAATCGTCAAAACCTCTCCCTTCAAATATTGTCACCAGCAAGGGACCTCCAAACTTCAAGCCAAATATTTGCATTTCTTTGAGACAAAAAAAATATACCCAACCTTCTAATTGCACCACAGCTAAATTAAACTGAATGTAAAATGGTGTTTTAGGACTTATGGAGCCTCCTGCAGTTTCACAGAAAAAAATATATATGAAATATATGTGCTATTTTATGCAACAGCAATTTGGACTGCTACAAAAATAATTACTTTTAAAATCCACGCTGCACATATGCAGATGGTTAACAAACTCTGGCTCAGCCTCCAGATGAAAATGATATTGGGAAAATCCATGCTGCAGAGATAGTGCCATTCCATTAGAAATGTGCAAAGTATGCAAGAACATTACAGCCAGATTGTTTTCCAGAACAGCCTGGATCTCAGTGCCAGATGTTTTATTCTTTGTGTATCTCGTTGTAACTTCACAATTGCTGCTCTCTGGGTTTGTCCAGCCTGGGGGAGGAAATGGGAGTTTTAGATGTGCTGACCAGTGCTGGTCTGCTGATGCCTTGTGCAGGCTGAGCTGGAGCAGAGATTGGACAGAGGCACAGAACAAAGCAGGGATTTATTCAAGGATCTCCTCATGGATCCACCTTGGGCAGCACCAGAGCCCAGCCAGGGCTGCACCCAAATGCCCCAAAATGGCCCCAAAATGCACGAGCGCTCCCGGGGACTCTCCTGGGATCAGCTCTGCTCCATTGGCACCTTGGAGTTCATTGTCCCATTCCAGCTCCAGCCCAGGCAGTCCCACCCTGCTGGTTTTTCTCTCTCCAGCCCACGGGGTTTGTGCTGCTGGGCTGAGCTTTGGATCATTTGTCCTTGGTGCCCAGCTGGAGCAGGAATTGTTTTGTCTCCCTGCTCTGTGCAGAGAGCTCAGCATCCCCTGATATAAATCCCAGACCCACCCACTAAAGCAGCTCAGAATGTGAAAATATAAAAGCCAAACCTGAGGCATCACTGGGACAGACAGGAGGTTCCATGTTGTTTATGTTTCTCCCAGCTCCCTCCTTGTTATTCCTGTTCCCTGACTCACACAGGGCTCATTCACGTTTTACTCCTTTGATTTTCAACCCAGGTTTAACACATGGCAATGGCAACACTGCAAAAGCAGAAGTCTTGTGCCAGGCAGGACATCTGAGCCAGCTGCAATAAATGGGATTTTGGGGCATGGAATGGTAGGAAAAGGATGGGTGAGCCCTGCTCTGCCCTCGCTGACCACACTCCCAAAGTCTCCTTGCCTTTGTCTCAGTGAGTTTGTTGGTGATAGGAAAAACCTGTCTTTGAAAATGTCCATTATTTTGTAGATACAACCCTAGATTTTGCTGAAGTGAGATTTGTAAGATTTTAAATCAGATATTTTGTTGGATTTTTAGAGAATGTTGGTATTTATATGTTCTAAAAACTGCCCTTCATAGATCCTTCCCTTGACATGGGATCATTGCCAGGGCAGCAGGGCCTCGGCACCTACCTGTGAGTACCCTCAGACATTTACAGGTATCCAAAACCCACATTTTGTGGTAAAAGTCATTTGTTCAGTTAAAACTGGCTGATAAAGAGTAAATTTTCCTTTTTTCTTCCTTTTCCAGAACATGGTTTTCCCCAAAATTTCTAAAGCATGAGTGCGTTCTGTAGTATACAGACAGATTTTTATCCTGAATTAAATCAATTTCAGTTGTCATCCTTTATCCTTATTACTGAGTTACTTAATTAGTAATTTCTGAGAGCAGCCATAACTGTCACAGATACTGTGGGAGAGTCATCAACACTCTGCATGTTGATATAATTGCAGAGTTTTGTTATTTTTCCAAGTGTTCTTGTTAAGCACCAAGTGCCATTGCCAGTGTTTTGCCCACAGTATTCCAGAATTGAAGGAAATCCTTCTTTAAATCAGTGTGGACTGCAGTTGTAGCACCTCCTGAGCTGCAATCCAAGTTCTGTCAGGAAAAGAAGCTAAAACATGGTTTAACAAGCATGTGACAATAAATTAAGGAAATACATTGGGATATGTGAGGAAGAAATGGTTTCCACAAAAATACTCATCTCCTCCCAGTCACAGCTGTGACTTTTGAATATGTATTAAGCTCTGCAAGGAGAGCTAAGCTTGGAATTTGGCAGTAATAGTCTATTCATAAATATACATGAAATGTGAAAAAAAGGGTTTGTGGAGTTGGAAGTGAGCTCTGGCCAGGGTAAGCACACATACCTTGAGATAAAAATTGCAATTCATTGTCAGCACATGAGGCCTCTGATTTCAGCTGATGAATGTAACAGTGCCATTAGATTTTCTCATCTATTCTGCATTACTTATAATTGAAGAGTGTATTAACAAGTGAGTGGTTGTTTAAGGGGAGAGAAGGAACCTTCCACCCAGGCAGTTTAAGGTTTTACATCTTCTCTCCAACAGAAACAACTCGTTTAACATTCAAAGAGAGATTTTGGCTTTTTCTCCCCACTCACTTTACCTCCACAAACCAGATGGCAAATGTCTCACTGAAAGAGCCAGTGCAAACAAAGTCTGCATCTGCCCATCCTCCTGTTTGCCCTGCCAGCAAAGGGGAAACAACATCAAATTTAGGGTCTTGTATCAAACACTTGCAGCTACATTTCCAGTTTTTTCCAATTTTGCAGTCTCACACGTCATTGAGCCAAGCTAGTGACAGCTCTTACTCATTTTGATGTATAGCAGGGAATGAAAAGTATTTGTTGACATCCTGTTTCATGTGGCATCTTCCAACAATGAGCAAATGTGCCTCTGACTGGTACTTAATATTCTCCTCTGACTAGTATTTGATAGTTTTTCACTTATATGTGCACAGAAATCTCCTCATTTCTAATAATTGTCTGTGATTTGAAAAGAGGATTATCATGTAAATAGATATTTGTATTTATATATACATACACCTCTACAAGCCTTGGTGATGAAGGGGAATTTTTAGAAAGGAAGGATATTGGAACAGCAAGGGTAACATATACCAAGAAAGCAAATTAGATATTGGATTGGATTGTGTTTAGTAAGAGCTGGTGGTTGCACCTCACTTATTTTGTATTGAACAGATTCTAGTTTGATTTACCAATTCTACAACATTTAAACTTTCATATTTAGGGTAGCCAGAAAGCAAATGAGATTATTTCTCATGTTCTCTTTGCTGCTTGCTTCACCACTGAGAACTTTCCAGAAGAGCATCACCCATTGCCTTCAGATTTCTGGGGTTTGTCCTGTGCCCTGTCAGCCAGTGAGAGTCAAGACTCAGGAAGAATGGAGCATATGGAAAATGTTTCCATATTTCTCCCTGTGAAAATCTACTTGGCATTAATATGATCACACTAAGACTTCGATTCCTGGCTGTTGAGAGGAAAAGCAAGGTAATAAATGATGATTTCAATGAGTTTGTGTGGGAAGTTAGGTGTGCTTTAAAGGACACCTTAAATTATAGCAAAACTCACAATAGTACAAGAGTTTCTGGTCCAGGTTGGTGGTAAAAAGAACTTTTTAAGAAAGGAAATATGTTGAAAGAGGAAAGAAAGCAAATTAAATATTGAGTTGGATTGTGTTTAACAAGAGCCAATGGTTGCTCCTCACTTAATTTGCACTTATATTTTCTTTATCTTTTAACTTCCTCCTTGGTGAATATTGCACTGGAGAGCTCTTTATTGCAACATGGCATTAACATGGGTTTAAAATACTTCAGAAGCCAGATTAAAAGTATATTCTTAAAATAGGAAATTTGAAAATGACAACTGAGCAGTTGCAGATCTTCCCTGGGCCTTTTTCTGAAAGCACCACTACTATTTTCACACAAGGGTGAGAAGAGGGAAATCAGATGTTTTAGATTACCCTTGAGATAGAAAATAGATGTGATCAGCTCAAAGAACCAGGGGAGATTTTGTTTGCATAAATTGTAGCTGCTCTACATAGTTAACCTTGAAAGCCTTCTGTCAAATAAATGCTGTTTTGTTAAAGTGGTACCAAGTCTCCTGCTCTATGATATCTCATTATACTGGAATACTTTGCATTCCCAGGCACTCTAAACACTATTATCTGCTACTTGTCCATTTGAAAGCAATGTCCAAATTGCTTATGCAAAGGAAATAATGGTGTTTGTGGAGAATTCACATTAATTTAGAGCTAAAGTCCTCACTGGAAGTTAATACATGGACTGGCTGACTCATGGTGTTTTCACAGCAGTGTAATTTAAAGAAATACAGATGTATTTTTTTAAAAAAATCAGCTTTTCCTGATGTGTTTTTAAACTTGCACCACAATCACCTGATGGATGTGTAGTAATTACAGACAACATGTACAGCAGTGCTTGAGGAGGATTTCATTAAACCCTCAGAGGCAGGAGGACTCTGAGTAGGAGCAACCCCCAGATTTATTGCCAGCATTGCTCCTCAGCTCTGTGCTCTGTGCAGAAGAATTGTGGAGCTTTCAGAGGGGCTGGGAGGACACAGCAGTTGAGATCTCACTATGAAAGGCTTTATTTTAAAATGCTGGTGGTGTTTAGCAGCATCACAATCACCTTGGTGTTCTCCAGACCGCTGAAATCCTGCAGAGCATCCCACAGCCACAATTCCTAATTCAAAAAAGCCCTCAGAGCTGTTAAGCCCCTCTGTCTCTCTCTTCTTTGCTGCATTTTTACTCAAACCCACCACTGATCTGTTGGTTTTCCTTGGAAAATCCCATTCCTGTGGGATGGTTCCACAAGTGGCCCAACCAACAGCAAAGTCCTTTCTCCCTCACCCCATGAAATCCCTTCCAAGTTCAAATAGTGCAGATTGTTTGTTTACTTCAAAGATGCTGATGGCAGTGCAGAATAACACAGCACCTGCCAAAAAAAAGCTCATTGGATCCCACCAGGAGCTGAATAAGAGCATTCCCTGCTGATAGTATGTTTTTTTTTTTACATTTTCCTGCTTCACTAATCCCTGTTTCATTTAGGATCTCCTGCCCATGGACCTCTGCTCAGTACAATACTGGGTCAGTGCCTTGCAACAGTTTGAGCCATGTAATCATCTTTATAAAAGCAAACATGCAATCATATCAAGGAATGAAATCACGTTTGCTTGGCGTGACCTATTTTCCTCCAGCAATGCTGACAAAGATTAGATTCCAAAACTTCCTTTGGCTTATAATTGTTTTATAGGCCTCAGCCTTTTTAAAATGCAAGTTTAGGGGCTTTTGTCCTGAATCCAAGTTAAGTTCTGACAATCCTGATAGGGAGAGAAGCTCACAGTGAAAATCCTGCAGGACAAGTATTGCTTCAAAAAGTGGGATGGGTGGGCTTTTAAAGGGGGTGACTCTTGCTTTGGTGTCTTCTGCAGCCATCTGACAATGTGGAAAGGGAAAAGTGGGGGATTAGAGTTATAAAATGTGCCCTGATATGAAAATAAAGCACATGGAAGCCTTTGTGATGCTGCTTTAAGAAACATTCTTATATCAGTGAGGTTTGGGATATTAAACACCCTGCACTTAATAAAACCCCATCTCAATTTCTCCTGCTTTTGGGATTAGACTCATTAACATGATTTTTTTTTTTTGTTTTGATTTGAAATACAATTTTATAATTATCATTCTGATTTCCCTGCAGCTTTTAGCCTGCTGGACAGTGCCTCGCCAGCTCAGTTGTACCAGCAGCTGCTCAAACTCTGAGCCTTTGGGTATCAGTGGCAGAACTCCCATCATTTCTTCCCTTTTAAAATCGCAGTTTCCTAATAGGTGAAGCAAATGGGTGCCATTCAGGCCTAAAAGTGAAAATGTGAGTGACAGAAAGGCTGGAACGCAGCAAAATGCTGAATTTGGAGGCAGAGAGCACAATGGGCAGATCCCTTCAGTGAAATGCAGCCAGGATCAGATCAGAGCTGGGAACTGAAGGGACAGGCAAAGCCATTTTCTGTAAAATCAAGGCAGAATTCAGAGCCATTAATAAAGTCAGGATGCAGGTCTAGCTGCTTTGTGTCTCCTTTGTGCTGCTCATGTCTGCACCTTACAGAGCACTTGAAAGCCTCGTCCTCCTGAAGAATGGGGGATGATTTGAAATGTGCACTGAAAGTGCACAAGATAGGAAATGTGAGTTCTATTTTTCATGTATTTTAGCTGGTAATACTGAATTTCATCTCCAGGTTCTCCTTCAGACAACTAACTGGTATTAAAACCAGCAGTTTGCAGATTATTTTGTTGAAAAATAATCACTTTGCAATTCTTTAAAAAACATGTTGAGTAAGAATAGTTTTTACACTTGAAAGGAGTCACAATTGCTATTTATCCAGAACTCAGCATGTGACTCTGAGCTTTGCCTTTTGATGAAATGGAACAAATATGATGGATGAGAGTGGGGATGTAAAAATGACCTTTTTAGTTGAGGGCTTGGACTCTTATTGTGGCTGAGAACAAACCAGTGGTCATTTGCTGCCAGCTCTTCATCTGTGCTTACACTCTTCTTCATTTGTTTTTTCTGGCTAAATAACTTTCTAAAAGTTAATTAATACTATCAGTGTTAGTTTAGTTTATTAGTATTAGTTAATTAATACTACTAGTAATTATTACTGTTTCAGTATAATTGTAGTTGTTGAAAATAGTCTAAAACTGCTAAAATGTGAATACCTGGCAGCAAAATACAACATAAGTTAAAGACAAAACCTACATGTCTAACAGGATTACGTTGGAGTTTTATTGCAAAGGTGAAATAGAGGCACTGATTCAACTCTAGAAGTAATTGACAATAGAATGTTGTGTATTTTTATACAGACAGCAGAAAATGTGGGTTTAGCTCATTCTTTAAATAATTTGGAATTCTATACATTAAGATGGGTTAGGATTCCTATTTAGGAGTAGTTTTTGTTGTCCCATTTCCTCCCTTCTGTTTTGTCAGTTATAGTTTTGTCTCCCTCTGAACTCTCAAGAGCAGAACATGTAATAGTCCTGCAGTCTTTCTCTACTGGTGATTTAGTAATGTATTTTATGTTGCTAATTAATTGTAATCAGGCTAGAATTTTCCACCATGAGAATATGATGGGGTCTTCTGTGTTGAGCTCTATTTTGCCTATGGATGTAGCCACATTTCCCCTCTGGAAGTCATGCCTGAATTATGTTTCAGTTTTAATTAAGACTTGGGTTTATCCCTAAGACCTTGCATTAGAAGCCTGCTGAAACCAGATGTGAGACACTTCCCATTGTGAATTCCTGGAACTGTGTCAGTCCTGCTGCACAGGCCTAGGTGAGATAAACAGGGCAGATCTCCAGGTCCCACTGCCTCCTCTGCAGTGCTGGGGGTGAGACCATGCCTGCATTTCACAGACGAGGAAACCAGGGAGTTGGACAAATGAACAGAATCCCAGAAGCTGCTTCAGTACAGGAGAGTTAGCAGTAGACCCAAGGGGTACTTGCTGCTTGTTTTTCTCTTTTGTCTCCCTTATTGCTGCCTACTCTTAAGTATTACAGCTCCTGGAAGGTGTCTGTGCTCAGCTGGGGCTGGGCTCTGTCTCCAGGCAGCACTGACAGAACCAGAGCTCACAGCCTCGAGCTGCACCAAGAGAAATACAGGTTGGATATCAGGAAAAAGTTATTTACAGAAATAGTGATAAAGTTCTGGAATGGCTGCCTGGGGAGGTGGTGGAGTCCCCATCCCTGGGTGTGTTTAACAAAGCCTGGGTGTGGCACTGGGTGCCAGGGCTGAGTTGGGATGTTGGGGCTGGACTCGATGATCTTGAGGGTCTCTTCCAACCTGGTGATTCTGTGAATAAATGTCAGCCTGCAGTGCCTCTTTATCCTCTGCCCCTCTGCCTGATTTCCTCTCAGACCATGCATGGATCCCTTCACAGAGACTGGCCCCCTCCCCATCTCACACTGATGGCCTTTGGGGCCCTTCCTGCCTTCCCCTTCTTTCTTTCCCCCCGTTTGCCCTGGAATTGCACGGTGCCATCAGCTGATGTTCTGGATCCATTTGCAGTGACTCAGGACTTACAAGCTCCTCCACTGGGCCCAGCATCACTGAGATACCCAGGACAGGAGAGGGTGAACTCTTTAATCCTCTGTGTTTAAGTCATAATTGGCTTGAGCTGGCTATGAACATTTGGGAAACCACATGGAAAAGATGCTTTTACCCTGGAAACTGTGTAGCCACTGACACCTCAGAGGACAATTTGGAGCACTTTTGTAGGATAATGATCCTCCCTTGTACTCTAGCACAATTTCTATTGCTCTTCTGTACTGCTTGGCTCAGGATGCTGGAGAGCCTGAACATTTTTGGGATATCTTGCTAGAATGAAAGCACCTGGTGTTGGCCTGGAGGACACAGACCAGTGAGGAGCTGTAGAAAACCCCACCAGTTTCCTGGTACAACCTCCAGATTTTAAATTCCTGTAACTAAACTGAGGAGATTAAACTGTGCTTTATGTCTAAAGCTTCTGCAGTCTTTTGATTTTCCAGAGCCATAACCCTTGCCTCTTCTAGTTTCTCTCCATATATGAAAATTTCCCCAATTAATTTTATTATGTTTCATACTGCCTACAGTGCAGAAGTTGCTGATATTGGAACTGTAAATACCATGAGGGCTGCAAAGGGACTCTTTCCTGTAGTTACCCTTCTTTTATTTCAATGAAGATTTTTGTAGCCTTTTCCAAACTCATATGAAAGTTAATCAGATGTGAGGCAGAAAAATGCTGGTAATTATGGATGACCAGGAGCCCCTGAGGGAATCGGGAGCTGGTCCTGCTTGTGAGATCCTTTTTAAATGTTTGTTTTTTTTTTTTTTAATGAAAGCTCTTTTTTTCTTGCCCATAACTGCTGAATGATTTTGCTCAGTCCTCTCTCTTCATGATAGCAGAGAATGGCACTTGCCATACTCTGTTCTCTTGGTGTTTGATTTGCCTTCTTGCCCAGAGAAGCCAGGATTTTCCTCTCTATTCCTGGACACCAGAGCCACTGCAGTCCAAATTACACCTTTATGGGTACAATGTTGCTCTGTTGTTGGTTTTTGTGTCTTACAGCTGATTTCTTTTATTATTAAATGGGCCACAGTGAAGAGTCACACTCTCAGTGTTCTCAGCAGTTCCTGTGCACAAAGGAGATGAAGGACAATTCTGGTTTTTCTTCCTGTTTGCTGCCTTTTGGCTTTCAAGATACAGAAACACCTTGGCAGAGAGTGCCCTGAGCAAACCTGGCCTTGCAGAATGCACAAGCCCCAGTCCAGACCTGCACACTTGGGAGCTGCTTCTCTCCTCAAGCACTTGTTTACCCAACATTGACTTTTATCAAACAGTTTTAAAAGAAAAACCACACAACAGAACACTTAAAAAGCTTCAGCTGTGCGCTTAAAGAATTTTCTGAAGAGAGCTGGAGCTAAGCACGTGATTTGACTTAAATGAGTGCTGAAATCTCAGCTGGATCCTTGCCATGGTTCTGCAGTTTCTAGTCAGGCCTGGTAGGCTTTGCCCATTGGGAAGATGTGGAGGTGTTTGGCTAAAGAGGAGAATTAAATTGTCCCCCCCACAAGCCATTGGCAGGGGAAGAGAGAAAACTTGAAAATCATTTTCATTACGATTTCAATTGATTGGACTTCATTTCCTTGTCTGCAGTTCACTGTTGGGATAGCTGATGCATGTCCACCTCTGGACAGACCCAATTTAGCTCTCCTGTGCATGATCTGTCCTCTCTTAGATTGAATCCTGCCTGCTGGAGTACTCCTCTCTTCTCCTACTGCAGATAAACCATGTTTGCTGTGATGATTTGAGTGAAATACCAACTCTGATGAAGACAGCTCGGGGTTTGACTGCAGCAGAGAGGTTTTTATCTTGCGTGGCAGAAAATGACTGTGTGACCTGTAGCATCATCTGCAGCAGCCAAGTGTGAAATCAGCTGTGCCAGGCAGCTCGTACGCTCTAATGAGGGAATAATTCCTCTGTGGAAATAAAAATATTCATGCTGTGGCACACCTGCTCTTGGAACATTGAGACATCCAGTGGGAAAGGGGATTTGTCAGCCTTTCTCCTCCACTGCTACTCACAGCTGACACTTTACAATGAACCCACAGGAGGTTCAAGGCTCTGTTACAGCAAGAGCTGTGTCTCCAGGAGAGGACAGGATTTCAGGATACAGATGTTTGCAGAGGGATAAAAGGTCTGAGCAGCTCTCTGAGTGCTGCAGCAGGGAGTGCTGACCTGGGATGGGTTTGGTACCTGTGGCAGCTCTTTCAGAGAATCACAGAATGGTTTGGGTTGGAAGGGACTTTAAAGATCATCTATTTACAGCCCTCTGTTGTGACAGGGACACCTTCCACTAGATCAGCTTTTTGTTAATTTTTAACCCCTGGAATGCCATTTTCCCTTTCTCCCCATCTCGGCTGCTTTTTGTTTTGATAGCCTTTAAAAAAGGGACTGTTTCCTTGAGGATTCCTGACATGTTCTTCACATCTGCAATTCCAGGAGCAGATAATGATTAGGAAGTGGCAAAGCTGAAAAAGAGCAGTGCACATTGCCCATCTCCCTGGTGGCTGAAAGGCTGTGGGCAGCTGGTCAGACTGGGCTGCAGCAGAACTTGAATTTCCATGGCATTGATGCCACGAGCAAAAAGCTTCCTCCCTTCAGCTTTTCCACTGCAGCTCAGCACATAAGTGCTGTGATTTAACAATTTTACATGAATTTGCCTTTTGGATTAATCTTTGACATCTCGAATTTGGTGTTTCAGGGGAAAGACACGCTGCTGGGGAGTGAATTAGTTCTACTGTTGCAGTCAAGAAAATAGGCTCATGCCTTTGAGAGGCCAGGAGAGGAATATTCTGGGAAGCAATTTGAGCTGATATTGTTGGGAGGGTAATATTGCCTGACAGATCTGCTGTGACAGCTGAAGATGTGCTGGAGCACAAAATAGAAAAGGAAAAGATTGTTGTTAGGCCAGCTCCAAGATGAAACCCTACTACTTGTGACAGCTGTTGGCAGCATGAAATGACTGTCCTCAAGCTTTGCACAGATCTGCAGTACTAGAAACTTCAAGTTCATGTCGGTTGTGTGTTTCTGGAGATCTTGTTAGGGGTAATTCTCCTTGACAGCAGCCAGTTGTAATTGGCAATGGGGCTCCTTCAGATACCAACAGAGAAACAAAACCTCAACATTTTCGTGCTGATCCTCTCCCAGGCCTGCTGGTCACTGCTTTCCTACTGGAATCATCTGCAGCTCAAAAAGTTATGAGATTTCTTGTTTCTAGAGCATCAAAGGGGGAAAAAAAAGGGAAGATGGAGGCTTTGCCTTCTGTTTGTTGAGGTGTAGAGTGACAAGCCTGTGTTGTAGAAACTTTTAACACCTTTAAAACTCTGTAGATCTCAGCAAACTTTAAATGAGGGAAATCTCACTGGGAGCTGATGTCCCTGTGCCCTCCCCTCTCCAGACACACTCCTGGCTGTTTTTTTCCCACCCAGGCTTTCCAGGTATTTCTGCTGAGGTTCTGCCACCTTTCCAACTTTTAACCATCAGGAAGCTGAGACAAGCCAAAGAGTCTCTGCTCGAGCCTTGCTAAAGGCTAAAATGCCTTTTTGGCACAGCTCTCTGTGTCTTGGCAGATTTGGGGCTCAGGAGCTGCAGTTACTCTCCTGTTTCAGTGACACTTTGAGTCTCTCATCCATCAGAAAGGCCTAGAAGTATTTCCTCTTAGGAGAGAAGATTTCTGGAATTCCAGGGCTGTGATGTTTTCTTTTCTTCCCTCACCAGCTACAATTACTATCTTGCACCGAGTTCAAAATTCAGCTTCATGTGTTTGCTGCCTGATGGTAATTCAAAGAGTCTCTTTTGCATGCTGTTTTTTATTGTTGTATCTCTTTCAGCTGATAGAAATCACCAGAGCTCAGTAGGAAATTATGAGATTCTGCTGATCTGCCCTAATATTTATGAAATATTTTTTCCTGTGCGTTGTCTAATTGTGTCCAAAATGTGCCCATGAAACCAAATACGGGCATTCATCAGTTGAACTCTTTAAGAGTAAAGTTTTTATCAGATTAAGGTAAAGAAATTAACAACTGCACTGATGATCATAATCCAAGGAAAACCTCCCCATAGCTCTTGATGGTGAAAAAAAAAAACAATATTTTGAGCTGCATATCAAAGCTCTTCTCTTTTGGTGTGTTATGACAAGGAGAACATGTCTCAGGAGGCCATGAAAATTGCATAACATTGCACTTCCCAAAGTGCAGCTGGAATATTCGTCCTGTTTGCAGCGTGACAAATTGGAGCAGACCAAGGGGAATGCAGGACCAAGCAGGTCCAAGGACAGAATCAAGAGATGTTTCATTAATGGCATCTAAATCCAAGGCTGTGCCCAAGATTATCATGAAAGCTTCTGCCTTCCCAAAAAGCCATGGCAGGGGACGTGTGGTTTATTGCTAAAATGAAACCCCTACTTACAGCTCAAAGTGTGAGTCCAGTGATAGGGGCTTTAAGGAAACAACAACATCCCATAAAAACTGGTCAGGAATTGGAGAAAAGCATTGTCCAGGGTTTGGCTGGGCTAGAGTTAATTTTTTCTCAGTATACAAAGCACTCAAAGCAGTGGAAGTTTGCTTCAAAGCATTGCTGACACCTGGAAAATACCTACAAATATTAACAAAAAAAATCTACCTATTTCTCTGGTGGTTTTTGCTTTGATTTCCCTTATTTCTGTTTGCCTTTTGTGCCTTTTATTATTTAGCTGGCTGAGCTGCTGGGCTGCCATCCCTGGGATTGATGAGCTTTGCATGCAGGAGGTGTCAGGCAGTTTTACTGCTCCTCTTCGTGCACCTCAGCCGTGCTCTGCCTCCTCCTAACGAGTGAATAGTGGGAATTTCTGCAGCATCTCCTTCCTGCTCAGCCTGATAACAAAACAGAGAATTGGCACAGCTGAGGGGGAGGGGGAATGTGGCTGGACTGGGTCGATTGCACGATGATATCACTGTCTAATCTCAGAGCAGCTCATTTTTTGCAATCTACACATCAGCCATCAGTTAAAATAAAAATTCAAAACAAAGCAAAAGAAAAAAAAGAAAAAAAAAACAGCTCAGGATCCTATTCCACATTTCCCAAATTTTCGCATTTCCTGCTATTTTGTTGGTGGCTCTGATTGTATCATCTGCTCCCTCACCTGATGGAACTTTTTTTGTTCAATATTATTGAGATCTCCCTGACAACCTGGCACTTCCCTGCTCTTGTGCTTCCTCTGCAACCTTTGTGGACCAGGCAGTGGGAGCAGACAGACACAGGAGTGGTAGAAACCCTCTTGCCCCTTGCTGAGCAACCAGCACAGCTCTGATGAAACCTGATAAAATCTCCTGCTTCTCTGCCATGGAGCAGTTGTTGGGGAACATTTCTCACCAAATTAAACAGCCTTGTTGGCCTGGGAGTATTGACCTGGCTGGAGTGAAAAAAAAAATCCTTTGTTTTAGGTGTGACATATTTTATGTCTCTTTTTGAACATTTAAAGAGTAAAAATTCAGCAGTGTGCGAGGAAGCAAAGAGGTTTCTTTTATGCTTGCCATGCACTGGGTAATTATATGTTGATTGCCTCAAGCCTAAGACAAGGAGAAATGGTTTTAAATCATAAGAGAAAAGATTTAGATGAGATACTGGGAGGGAAATTGCTCTCTGGGAGGGTGCTGAGGCCCTGGCACAGGTGCCCAGAGCAGCTGTGGCTGCCCCTGGATCCCTGGCAGTGCCCAAGGCCAGGCTGGACAGGGCTGGGAACATCTGGGACAGTGGAAGGTGTCCCTGCCATGGCAGGAGTGGCACTGGGTGAGTGTTAAGGTCCCTTCCAACCCAAACCATTCTGTGATTCTCTTGTGGTGTCTCAAAGTTTTCTTTTGGAGAACTCTTTTGGAGGGATTTCCTGCAGGGCTTTTGTATCTCTGGTTCACTCTTGTCTAAAGCAATCTCTCACCTCACCTGATCCTGTCCAAGACCAAAACATGGATGAACATGTCCTGGCTTGAGTGTGCCTCAAATGAAAGAAAGATGATCTGAGAGGTTTGGTAATGACCAGGAGATAAAGCCAAAAAATCTGACCTGTTGTGTAATTAACCTTTCTTTTGAGATCCCACCTCTAAGGGTTGCCAGGTTTTCCTCTTGGCTATTGTGGCATCCCCATCTGTCTGCAGGTTCTGTGGGTTTGGGTTTCTGCAGCTCACAATGGGAACAGCCTGGGCCAAGGCACTGCCTTCTCCTCCTGTCATCAGCAGGAGACAAATTTAAGGGATAGGATCACACAGCTTCAACTTTTCCATGCTGCAGTCTAGCCTTAAGCCTGCTGGCAAAACTTTTACCCTGCTGAATTCCGTGGTGATGAGTGTTATTTCTTTGACTGATGTGTGCAGGCAGGGGAACATTTCTACATCACTGCCCAAACTTCCTAAAACATACTTAAATAATTTACATAAAATCCAAATCTGCGTGTGAAATACCCTCATGAGTCAAGGGTTTATTCACTGTGAATCCATTCCGTGAGTGGGAGGAAACCTAAACTGTCTTGGATAAAATGGCCTTTATAAAATATAGATCAATTTCCTAATATTTATGTCAGATGCTTCTCATTATGGGTTTTTTTCTTTTTCTTCTTTCTTATTTCAGGCTGACACTGCCTCAGCAACCCCTTGCTAGCACTGCTTCATGTGGATGTTAACACTAAATCAGGAGAGTTTCTTCTGTGTCTGTCTCATTAAATATTATCTCTCTGATTTGCCAGTGTGGATTACAATAGGAACATTAAAAAGGCATGTATCTCAAATTGCTTTTTAATGCCACTGCTATTTATAGGTGATCTGAGTTTCAAATTAACATGGAAAGTCATGTAAAAACATAGAGCTCTTGGTGATAAGGGGGTGCCAAGGAAAATGGATCACACATGAAGTGAATTAATTCAAGTAGTGTTGAGGAGCCTGGAATGAAGCAGATTTCTGTGTGCAGTGTGTTGTGGTTGTGCCAGTCAAACAGGGTTGTACTAAATACTGCAACCTCAGAAGCAGTAAAAACCCATCCATTTTCTAGTTCTGTATAAGCATTATTAACAAGAGTCATAGCAGTTCCACGTATGACACACATAGCCTGATCTATGAATAATAGAAAAAAAAAAAGTTAATTTAGTTCTGTGTGGAAATACAACCCTGCATTTATTCAGCAATCCCAATTTTCACTTGTGCATGAGACAGTTCCCACTGCAGAGCAAGCCCAGCTAGCTCAGAAATCTCCTGAAGGGTTTTACATCACTAAAAACTTCCAATACATCACATAAACCTTTGCTGGGGCAGGGGGACTCTCCAGAATCCTCTTGAACAGTTTCCCAAAATCCTTGTTTCTTCACACAGTTACACAAAATAAAGCAAAGGCTGCCAGGATTTCTCAGGTCAGCAGTAATAGCATAAACTTGCTGTATTTAACTGTGAATAAATATGTGTGATGTAAGAGGATTGGGCACCAGGTGCATATATTTCATATAGAAACAGATAAATGTAAGTATAAAATAAAATTCTGAAGGGATTTTTTTGTGTGTCCAACTTGCCCAAGTGCTTTAGAGAAGGCTGATTTTCAGGGAGTGGTTACCCAGCAGTCTGTAGCTCTCTCTAAATTGGCAATTAATTTTTAAGACTGTCTAATGTATGTGAAAGTGCATATAGTACTCCAAAGTATATATGTGAATATATTTGTGTGTGTGCACATATATAATTCCAGCATGCTTGACTCACATCTGGGTATATGAATAGTTTGCCTATAATCCTGTAGAACTTCATTTTCTGGCAGATGAGTCTATAAAATTCCTGAAACCCTGAGCAACAATGGAATTACTTTGCAGTGTTAGGAGGGAAAACATTACAATAAAAATGAAGCATATTTTTAATTATCTGTAGTCATTTGGATGAAATCTATAATGAGCTTGATAAATGCTGATGCTCTAGGCATCAATTTTTCAAATGACAGTAGAACCAAAAATATCTGAGAAGGCATTGTTAGCTCAGACTGCACAATATTTTTGAGGTCTTGGTTAGTAGGAATAATTAAAATGACTTATGTAAGATAAGTGTCATATCTCTGTCAGCAACTAAATGTTAAATGTTATTATAAACTAATTACTTCCTGGAATTGAAAAGAAAATTATAATTTTGTGTCTTAACCACTAAAAGATGGTGTCTGATCCTTCTCTCACTGAACCAGCAAGTCTGCAGTGACTTCACTGCAGCCTCAGAGTGGGTGAGGAGCAAGTTTGGACCAAAATCCTCACTGCAGAGAGGAGTCAGAACCTGATTCTGACGTTAATCAGCTCCTAAATGAGCACAAGAGGAAAGAGCTGCTGCTGTGGGGTTTCTCCCTGTGTTTGTGAGTGCAGGAGGAGGAGGAGGAGGAGGAGGAGGAGGAGGAGGAGGAGGGATGCTGGTGGCTCAGCCCTCTGCTGTCCTTCCTTCCCACGTCCGTGGCTCACCTCCCCAAAGCCACAGGCGCTGCTCTGGTGCTCCCCTGCAGTCGTTTGCTCTTGGATTGATGGGTTTGATTTGCTCATAAAGGGGTCTGACACATGGCACAGTCAGGGAATTAGATTCAGGGGAAGTGCAGAGCAGAGAGAGAAGTGAAAAAGCAAAGAAAGACGTTGAAAACCAATTTACCCGTACAGATTTCACTGGTTATTCTTCCTCTGCTGCCTGAAAAACACTAGCACGGAGCCTGACCTGACAGCAGGGGTGGTGAGCAGTGTCACCTCCACTGAAGGGCCCACTGATGCCACATCTTGTGGAGCTGGGCTCTGGCAGGTGCCAGCCTCACACCCTGCTGTGGTACCCACAGGTTTCAGGCTTGTTGAAGAAATGCACCAGCGTGGCTGTGTTGCTTTTTGTGTTTTTGTGTACCAAGGAAAATGTTTCTCCTGTTGAATAATAAACCCCAGCCTGCAAGAGGTGATGAAAGTGGTTTGGGGGAATGATGCAGGGAAAAGGAAAGATGATAAAGGTTAAAGCAAAATGCAGGGAATGTAGGAACGTAATTAATGGCTAAGAAAAAGAAAGGAAGGAGGAATATTTCAACCCCCATCCTTCCAGCTCCCTCCACCCTATAAACTCTTCATTGCTTGGTAGCTCAGGCCCATGGTTTTGTTTTGAATCACCTCATCCTAATTTTAAGTCGTGTCTTGAAGCAGAGTTAGTTGGAAATGAGCCATGATCTCCTGAAAGTATAGCCTGATGTTATTTGAAATATCCCTCCAGGCTTTCCCAGGACAGCACAGTGCCATATTCCAGCAGCTGGTCAGAGTTTGGGATGTGTTCCCCTGGCCAGGGGCTGAGGGTGGGGGCAACCCCTGTCTTTGAAGATGTGCTTGTTTCAGAAGGGGTTCAGGCACCATGCAGGGACAGCTCTGTGCAAGAAATGGTGCTGCTGGCAAAGCCAAGAGCAGTTTGGGTTTTGGATGGGAATGGTGTTAGCAGGAGCTGACAGGGGTCCCACACAGCTCTGCTTGCTCAGGTAAGAACAACCCTGACACCACAGAAAAGCCCTGAGCATTCCCAGGCAGCTCCAAACAAAACCACCCAGGTTCCTAACACAGTGGGAATGTTCCTGGCTGGTTTTCTGTGCCACTGAACGTGTGCTGGGCACTGAAATCAAAGCCTTCTCCACGGGAGCAGCCTCCAGAGCCTGAGCACAGAGCTGCAGACTGGTTGTGCTGCCAAATTAATTGATTTTCATGGAAGTCACTGCTTTAATTGGGAAGGAAGAGTGGCAGGAGACACTGAGAGCACCCTGGTGAGTTTGTGTTTAATCTCAGCTTCCCCCCTGCATTGATTCCTGGCTCATAAAGCATTCAGAGGCAGAGCAGGAGCAGTATTTTGGGGAGATGTAGAATGTTTCTCCTCTTCATGAGTTGTATCCTTAGTATTGGCCACTGGTGGAGAAAAAATATAGGACAAGCTGCCATTTATTTATTTTTTTTTTGCACCTACTGAGTTTTAAAGCAGATTTATAGGCTTGGAATTTAAACACAAATTTAAACACAAAGATCTCCTTATGACCTCTGCCCTCTTCACCCAGCATTTTATAAGGTTAGTGAGAGGGACACTGAGACACAGGGCAAAATGAAGACAGATCTGTGAAAATCCATAATTCTGCAACTGAAATATGAGCACAACCTGCTAAGAGCAAATGGTTCATGCTGCTGGCAAGGAGGAAACTGTGGGTTTAGTTAAAAACAAAAATATGATTTTATGTTTCGACAAATTGGTAGAAATGGCAATAAAACTTCTTTAAAATTAAAAATGCAAATGCAAGCCTACAGGCACACACTCCAAGGCAAGAACAAGGTACAAAAAGGATGTAATTGTTGGTTGGAGTCTAAGGATAAACTTAGGCTCAATGACTTTTCATTACTGTAGGAGCTTGGCTTCCTAAAAATATTGCAGATGCTTGCAATAACCTTTTGTAATCCCTCAGCTCTGTTTGCATTTTGTTAGTTCTATTTTAATAAGTTCTGATTTTTCATTGGAGTTACTTAAATTTCTGTGTTTATAAATTTTCCATGTTAAGGGCAGTTTTCTTGTATCTTTTAACCAGAATTCCGTAGCAGTCTGAAAATGTTCAGATGCAAGTACAGTCAGACAATTTGCCCAGTGACATCTGCTCAGCAGCATAATTTTACTCAGCTACGAGTGCCATATTTAATTAACTGAGACATTTCAAATAGGATTTGACAGCTTTCCAGCCCAGTATCTCCAAAGTTACTCCTGACTCAAAATATGCCATCCTAGGAGTGTTACAGGGCCTAGGAAAAATGTTTTAGTTTTGTGAAAGGCACTGCTGGGATGTTGGAAAAGAATGCATTAAAAACATCATATATGCCTCTTATTGTGGATTTTTTTAAAGGTTTTTAAATTTTTTTTAAATGTGTGAGATGGTATTTTTTGTCTGGATTCAGATGTTTATTATATAAAAACACTATATAGTTTTTATTTATATTACAGTTTCACAAACTGTGAGTTCTATAGTAGTTGACTCTAATAAGTTAAAAATGGAGTTGTATCATTTTTTATAAGGCTTTTTAAGGATAAACTGTCTAATTAAGCAATGACAAATTATTTTTACTTTTAACTTAATAACTAATTACTTGTGTTCTGCAATGTGGATTTTTTAAATTTAATTACACAATACTACCTAAACCCATGAAGAAAAAGGTGAAGAAGAAGGCAAAGAAGGACTAGTGTCTGCTTTAAAACTTCTATCTTGTTTTTTATATATTACTATATTTTAAAACTTTAAACTCTAGGTTTTCTCCTATGTGATATCACACACTGCTGATCTCTGCCACAGATACTCCAGAGGGGCATGAGTTCAGTGGTTATTTCACTTTTGGCACGTTGCTTCAGGGTTTCACTGAGGCCACTTCCATTACACTCAGTGTAGCTGGAGCAGTAAAATCTCCCCAGAGCAGGCAGCCCTCGGGCTTTGCCTGAATGTACAAAATTGTGTTTTCCCATCAAAAATCCATTAGCCAAGAAGCACCAGCACCTCTCCATCGCTGACAACAATTTGTGGCTTGTGTTTTTCTGGAGCCTTTCCTGAAATGTTTGCTTTTCATGGCACCCAGCCCAGCTGCACCAGTGACAGGATTTCTGTTAATCCACCACACTGGGAAGCTCAGGGAGCTGATATGAAATATTCCTCACAAGCACAACTCCAAGAGAGGTGCTGTAAGCTCTGGTGTATCAGAACTGGGCAGTGGAAAGCAGTCAGGAAGTCTTTGAGCTTAACATGGGAATGCTGGGAATCCAGTTGTGAGTTTGGCTTTTGGGATGTGTGAGATGGATCAGCTCCAGTCCAAGTCCATGGAAGTGCTGCCGTTCCCTCTCCTGCTGGAGAAGTTTTGCTGTGTCTGAGCTCTCTCGTGGTGACAGAGTGAATCTTCCTTTGATTCCCCCATACATGCCCTGTGTGTTGTTTCTTACCTCAACCCCCCATCTAAGGTGTAGGGTCACCTAAACCCATCCCATTAGGGATACCATGGACATCTTGACCAAGTTTAAGCCATTTTAGGGAAATAACTTCTTGTTACCCATCTACTTTGTTGGAAGGCTGTTATTTATCTTCTTTCTGCTTTGCCCACACGCTGGTTAGCAGTAGTCTCTTCATTAATGTTTTGGAATTAGAGTGATAAATAAATGCTGGAGTTTTGGCAAGTAAATGATGACATAAATGTGACAGTGAGTGATGGAAGCTGGGTGTGCATTGAGGGCCCAGAACAGCGTAGGAGGCCGCCAGCGTGCTGGATTTCATCTCAATCTTTGCCTATTGAAATCTGGGGAGGTGAAGCTCATGGATTATTTGCCCAGCAGTCAGGGAAGAAGAAAGCTCTGATTCAGGGGGTGATTGCCAGCCAGGGAGCTGCGTTCCTCCCTCAGCTGTTGAGATTTGTTGGCTCAGACCCTTGGGTTTTCTGCTCGCTGCCACCACATGCAGTGACGAGTTATGAGCACGGGGTGCTTGGAGGCTTGAAAAGGTGGATTTGTCCCTTTTCTCTCCCTGTTCCCAGCAGGCCAGAGAGCAGCTAAGGATGGGAGTGCCTGGTCCCACACACTGTTCAGGGATCACCCAGAGCATGGATCTCACCTGCAGCATGTGTTTGTCAGAACTGGTTCTCAATGTGCCAGGCACTATTCCCACTCATTCCAGGGGATATATTTTAACTTGGACTCCAGTAGGCACAGGATTATATGAATTTCTGCATGAAAAGGACTGGGTGCAAGCACAAAGACATTTTTTCCAAATCTAATGTATGATCTACTCAAATTGTCTATCTCCAGACCATGTGAGATAGGCTGCAGCTACTACCATAACGTTACTATTGAAACCTGGGATGCTTGGTTGGTTTCCCAGCTATTATAGTTTTATTTTACTCCCCTCTTTTCCTCTGAATTGTTGTGCTAATTACACTCACGAATTTCAGTCTCTCAGGTTCTTCAATTATGACATTGCAGCCCCTCTGTGGCAGCACACTGGAGTGTGGCAGATAGGATATTATGAAGTGGAGACATTCAATGGGAAAATGTCCAAAAGCAGTTCAAATCACTTAAGATAATTAAACAAGGGAAAGAATGTGGTGTGTTTATAGAATATGAGATGGTTTTGTGAATAGAATGGTGTTAGGTACCCGTGCATGGGAAACTCATTACCCATGCTGAACTCATTTTTTACATTGTAATGAGAAAGAAGAATTGAAAAATACCTCTTGTGAACATCACCTTTGCTTGCACTGAGACCACCACAGCAGAGGCAGCAGGTTCAACAGACTTGTTTACTCCTCTGGATGTACCTGGCAAAAAAATGCAGCAATTGAAGAAATAACAACCAATTTCAGTGTAAAGGTCAAAATGACCTGAATTGAGATATTTAAGAATTAATGGAGTAGGCTGGTGTCAGCAGGCAGAATAAATGACATTTTTTATAACGGCCTGTTCACCATCCTGTTTCAGTCTCTTCACCTCCCCCAGATGCAGGAAAGGTTTCAAATGCGTTGCCAGAGGGGTTTTAATATGAGTTTGTATAACAGAGTGAGGCAGTGCTTGAATGGAGGAGAAAACAGGCACTTGATCATTGGGAAGGACTGAACAGAGTAAAAAGTTCTGAGTAAAGGTCAGGGAGGTGTGTGACTGCAGGCAGCACCCCAGAGGGGAAGGGAGGAGCCCAGCCACACCTGAGCCAGCCCTGCACCACCTCTGTGGGCCCTGACACGGGCAGCACAGCAGCTGGTTGCCCTCCTTTTCAAAGTCACAGCAATATTTAATGTTCTTCCTAAAACAGCAGCTCCTACAGTAGAGTGACTACACAGAGCTGTGAATCAAAGCCAAGGGGAAGCAGAAAATCAGCCTTCAGAGCACACAAAGTGTTATGTTCCTCTCCAGAGGTCAGCAGGGCACAGCACCTTCTGAGAAACCAGGTAACCAAAGGGGGGCATCCCTGTGAAGTTGGACCCCAGGGTCTGCTCCTGCTGAGATGATGCTGAGATTTTTCCTGAGTAGCACTGTGTAGTTAAAAAAAAGGCAGGAAGAAATGAAGATGTCTGTCTCCAGATCAGAAGGCTGAAGGATAGCTTTATTAAAACTATACTATATTATATTAATATACTATTTAAAGAGAGATTATTCTATTCTACATACTTACTTCTTACTTACCTGTCTAACAAACTCGTGACTCTCTGCTGAGAGCCCGAGCCACAGCTGGATCCCACTGGTCACTGAGCCCAAACAACCTTCCCCAGAATCCAACCCAGCCATCACTGCAGGTAAACAATCTCCATACCACATTCCACATGGGGAAAACAAAGGAGCAGAGATAAAGATTGTTTTCTCTTCTTCTCTCTGTGCTTCTCCTGAGAGACGGAATTATGCCTCTGTGTCCAGAGACTGTGAATGTCACAGCACTGACATGAAGAGTGCACAGTTCTTGTCCTTTCTTACAGCCTGAAATTCTGTACTTGGTGCTTGGAAGGCTGAAGGACAATTTGATAATAATCTGCACCTATGTAAATGACAGATGTACCAAGAAGGAAGCAACTGTCTCAGCTGGTGAAAGAAGTGGGCTAGGGAAAACTAGAAAAGGCTGGATTTTGGGAAATGCATCATGACAGTAACATCTGTTGGAATGTAGAGCAATCTGCCCTGGGAAGTGGTGGGATCAGCATTGCTCCTGACATTTGCAGCTCGATGAGGCAGAACCTGGTTTGATCTATGGCACACTTGGCTTCCAGGAGACCCTTGCTATGATCCACTAGATTTTTTCCATCTCTGACTCCTGTGAGTGTCTGTCTGACTCTCCCTGGGTGATGAAATATCATTATAACCTTTTGAAATAATATATCGGTGCCTGGAGAGCAGAGACTGATTTTCTCATTTGCAAGTGAGAGGCAGTGTGTTAAATTACCACTCCTGTCATTAAATGGATTGAGGAAAAAAAATCTGATGTGCTTGAACCAGGACATTTTTTCCCTCCCCAAACAAGCCACCTCAGATTTCACCCTGTGGGGGGCCAGGAAGGTGAGGATTAGAAGTTTAAATAAAATTCATCATATTCTCTGAGGCTTAGGTTACTTGCTTGACACCTGAAAATGTTTCAGCAAGTCTGACATGGAAGCTTTCTGCTGATTTACAGAGGATGAGGGAGCCTGTGCTCTGTCTGTCAGAGATCAGGAGGCATAAAATTTATCTTTCTGGGCCATGGAAGCTTCTACTTGTTCATTTGGCTCTGGGAAATTTGATCCCGAGCAAACTGGTCTAGTGGAAGGTGTCTGTGCCCATGGCAGGGGGTGGAACTGGAGGGGTTTTACCGTCCCTTCCTTCCCAAACCATCCTCTGATTCTGTGAAATGTGAAAAAAATCACTGTGCTGATAAACACAGTGACTAAGTGCATAAGTAATTGTGCTCAAGAATTGCACTTTTGCATCTTTGGATCATCAATGAGAAAGTTGTAGTGTTGTTTTCAGCTGATTTTTTAAAATCACAACAAGCAACTGATGCAGTTCTTCATAGCATTTGTTTCTGTCTTTCATGCAGGGCAAGGTATTGATAATCATCTGGTACTGCTGAGCATTGTAGCTGGCAACATTTGAAACTCCAGACATGGTGATGGATTGCTCCATGATATATTAATGTCATTTTGATCCCTGCTTTATCAGAATTACATTGATCCAATTAGGTTAAGTAGCTTGCCATCTAAATTAATTTACTTTCCTCTATTAATCTCCTTTACTCTGGGTCAAAACCAGAAATGTAAATCAATCCATTGTATTGCATATCTTTGGGGGGGTGGGATGGTAATTAAATTACCTGATAGTTACATATGCTGGATTGATTGTTTGCTATGTTGAACATTATTGCCATAATTGGAAAGTGAAGTGGTGAACACTCAGTAGTGGAATTTGAGTGCTTGTTACACTTAATTCTCATAACCTGTCAAGAAATGCCTTGCTGTCCCTGGGTACCAACTCTACATACCCAGCTACACAGCTTTTGGATATTTATTGGATATTTTACAAGTGGGGATGAAATCTCCTTCCTCTGCCAGGAACTTTTGGATTCCCTGGCAACACGTCAGAGGTCCTCACCCTCTGCAGTGTGGGGAGAACCTTTCCCTGGCTCATTGTCAGGCTGGCAGCAGCAGGGATGTGGCAGCAGAGCAGATGTCTCAGCACTGATGTCCGAGTTACCAAACTGAAGGAGGGTTGGTGCAGAGCCCTGAAAAGCTGTTTTCTTTTCCCAGTGGCACGTGAAATTTCCATGGTTTGATAGCCATGGAAATTTCCATGGTTTGGGTTGGGAGGGACCTTAAATCCCCCCCAGTGCCCCCCTGCCATGGCAGGGACACCTCCCACTGTCCCAGGTGCTCCAGCCCCAGTGTCCAGCCTGGCCTTGGGCACTGCCAGGGATCCAGGGGCAGCCACAAATCTGTGTCCCATACTGGGCATTGTTTTGCTTTCCTTAGGTTAGTCCAACAGTGGGGTTCCATCATCTTGGTGCTCTCACCAGTCTTCTACAGCTCACACTGGGAATTCTTCCTTTCAGCCAGTATTTTCAGGATCTATACCAAACTTTCATCCTGACAGGGACATTGCTGACACCAGGAATTTGTTTATCTGCCTCCCTTTAGTGGGAAGAACTTTCCATGGAAGACTCGAACAAAAATAAAGCTCTGATGTGAGGGAATGAGATCCAATTCAGTGGCTGAAAACTGAATGTTGGCACAGTTAAAACAGATACAAAGTGCAGTGGGTTTAGGTTGGGCTTAGTTAAAATCCTGCCAGGTTTGTGATAGTTCCATCTCCATGGGAGATCGAGGCAAGGGTTCTTTACAGTAGGAAAACAGATCTGGTTCCTTCCCTGTCATTGTAGCAGAAGATAAATTTGGGTCAGATGACCCCTGTAATGGGGCAGGGCAGGCTGGTGACCACAAATCCCCTTCTGGTATTCCAACCTACAGATCTATGAAGTATTTTCTAAATCTGTGCCTTAGAGCAGGATGAACAGCAGCAGAAAGGTCACCTTTATCATCATTGCTGTCAAACACCTTGGAAACAGCAGAGCACAAAGCAAGTGTGTTGCTCAATCACTTTGCCCTTCTGCTACATCTGTTACCTTTACATGGACTTTTGTCACATTAAATGAAACTCACTCCCCTGTCCTGGATGAAATCCCATTTCCAAAAGCTGCACAGTGAAACTCTGTTGGCTTCAGCGATGGGATCTTGCTTTTACAGAGGCAATTAATGCCTGCCAAGTGCAGAACTTAGCAGTGTTAGATAAATAATGATAATTATGAAAGCAGCTGCTCTTTGTCATAATGAGACAGTAGGAAACAGAGAGGGACTTTTTGCAAGAGTGTGTAGTGACAGGACAAGGGGAGTGGCTCCAAACTGACCCTGAGTGGGTTTAGATGGGATTTTTGGAAGGAATTGTTCCCTGTGAGGGTGGGCAGGCCCTGGCACAGGGTGCCCAGAGAAGCTGTGGCTGCCCCTGGATCCCTGGAAGTGTCCAAGGGATGCTGGATGGAGCTCTGAGCACCCTGGCATAGGGGAAGGGGTGGAACTGGAGGATCTCAAAGGTCTCTTCCAAGCCAGACCATTCCATGGTTGTTGGATACATCCCACTGTGCTCCTGGCAGGGTTTGCAGGCACAGGAGGAGAGATCAGCACTGCAGCCAGGTGTCCTCTGAGGCCCCACAGGTGTCCCTGTGGAGCTGGTTGGTGTGACTTATTACTGTGGGTCTAAATCAACACGAGATGTTCACTTGGGCACCCAAATCCTGCTCTGTGGTATGCTGGTTGCCTGAGATCCAGTTCCTACAAACCCACCAAATGCTGCAGTGTTTTAACATTCCATATCTATTAATATGCTAATATTTCCCACAAGCTGAAAAATTTTAAAGTTAAATGTGAAAATCTCTGCTTGAGTGCTCACTATAATGTGTTGGGTCTTCATTTTTTTTGCCTTGCCACTTCCTTATTTTCTTTTTTTCCTTTTCTATTTTGTTTTTGGTCTTGTTTCATTCATTTTTTCCCCCTACCTCAAGACAGAGGCTTTTAAAGCTGGGTTTTCTTCCTTATAAGTGTTTGTAGAGTTCCTAGCACAACCAGATGCTGATGGAGCCACTGGATATTAATGTGATGCAAATTAATCAGTAATGAAAATTAAATGTGTGTTTATGCTCCAGTTCTAATGTTTATACAAACACAAGAAATGTGTACCATGACTGTGTAATGGTTCCCACCACAATATTTCCAAGAGTTCAGCATTAAGCAGTTTTAAATAAAAGAAAGGGACTGGTTTGTTCAACTGGGCAACCCAACACCTCTTTGAAGTGGAACAGAGTGAACATTGTGAAATGAAGAGCCAGGGATTTTTGAAATTCTACACTCTCCAGTTTTCTGATGGTGATGGTGGCATTTACCTCTTGGCTCCTTCTATATTGTGCGTTTGCAGCTCACCAGAAATTTTGTCAAAACTCGAGGATGTTTGTGATGAGGAGCACAACTCAAGACCTGCACTAGGAGTAAATGTGAATGAGTGCTCCTCCTTTGTCAGAAATGCTCTTTAGATAAGGACTTGAAAACAGATCAACAGCAAGACTTTTTTTTTTTTTTTAAGAGGCAGATGCAGCTTTCCCTCTTCCATGAGCTCCTACAAAAAAAGAAGTTTTCATGGTTGTCACACACATGACCCTCCCTGGAGATTCCTGGAAAATGACAATTGCAAGTCCAAATTTTTATCTCATTGCCAAAGGCAAGAGGGGAAGTGTGGAGAGAATGGGAACAGACTGCCTTGTCCCAGACATGATCTTGCATAGTCTCCTCTGAAATCATTATATTTCCATTTGTGAATATCCTTTCAGATGATCAGGATAAATCCAGTGCTGTAAATTCTGTGATGTTCGTGCACTATTTTCCCTGGAGTGTCAATAGGAGGAGTTTGTTTCACTCACCAAGTGCTAAATTAGTCTTTGGGTGGTCACTTGCTGATGAATACAGCAGATTAGATGGAAAAATAAGGAACACAGGGGAAACATTTTCCTCTTCAAAAATCACCATTACTTAACAATACTCTAAACCCCAGGTTTCCCTAGATTTAACCTAAAATGTGTTGAAAATTACATGGAAGATTCAGCACTGAAATGTGCTGGCACAGAGATCTCATTTGGAAGAGAAAACAGTCTGGAAACTTGTAGTCTATTCACAATTACCACAGGAAGTGTTCGTGTCCTGCAGCTTCAATATTTGGAGTTCCATTTTCCCTTATCCCCCATAGCGTTGAATCCTTAATGCCTGGCTTTGATCCTTATCTCAAACAGAGCCACTAAAGGCTAAATTCAGGTTGAGGTGGCCTCAATATTCCCTGTGCTCTGTTTTTTTCCAGGGGCCTGCTGGCCAGAGGCTTCACAGAGACCCATTATTTGCAGGATGGCACTGACGTGGTTCTCACACGCAATCACTCGGTAAGGCTGGGGTGTCCTGGGTAGAGCTGATGCTTCATCCTTAAAATCCACAGTGTTCTCTGCCAGGATCTGAGCCCTGGGATGAAACAGTTCAATACATGGTTTTGTTTTTTTTCTTTTTCCTACTGTTGCCTTCAGTGTCTTTGTGACTGCACATGAATTTTTAGAGGCAGCCTTTAAAGGCGAGTTCTGGGGTTTGAACCACGTGGCTTTTAACATTTGTGAGGTTTTTTTCAGCTTCTTGGAAATAGACCCATTAAAATTTGGTAATTATGGCAGTCATGGTTGATCAGTTATGGAGAAAAAAAGGCCTGGTTCTGTATGGGGGAAAAAAAACCCTAAATATCTGGTTTCCAGAGTGCAAAATTTCATGTCAGAGGTTGGAAGGCTTGGGTGTCTTTCCTCACTGGGGAAGTCATGGGTGGGGTTTGGGGGAGGGTGTTGGTTGGGTTTGTTTTTAAATCCAGGCTGTAAGTGTGTTGTGAATGTACTTTATACTTGTATTTCTGTGTATGTATGTGTATAAATATACATACATACACACAAGTACAAAATATGTCTTGTTAAAATGAGCAGTTAAAACCTGCTTTTTACAAATAAAAACCCCTTAAGGCAGGAATGTTTCCTGTCCTCTGACAGCATGGATGCCTTAATTAGAAATAATGCAGCAAGCCATTTTAATTACAAGGCTTATCTTTTATCTGCCTAAGTCCCATAAAGTATTTGTTCTGTTATGGTATTTACTCACTGACACTGTCAGCAGAGACACCGTGCTTTGTGTTCCCATCCATAACAGGCTTTGCTGGGATCAGGGGAAGGAATTATTTCTCTGCATAACATCTTACTTCTGAAAGAGCATCTTCATTATAGCTGCAGACACCCCAAGTAAAGCAATCATTGCAAAAGCTTTCAGTGCTTTCATTTTGCTGGGTGCTCATATCTCCTTCAAAATCAGCTCAGGAGAAAATAGTCATTTGTTTTGGGAGCAGGAAGGCTGCAGAGACTCCTGAAGGAAGTAAAAGGAAATAAATGCAACACATGAGTCTTCTAGAGATTTACCTGAGTTAACAGGAGAATGTGTACAGCTAATGACAGGTTTTCTGTGCTAAAACACAATATTTGTTTGCAAAATGGCAAAGTAAGTCATGATTAGTAATGACACTGCATTTTGCTGCCTGAAAAAGAGGGCTCAGTGCATTCATTTTTCATTAAATGCTGCAATACGGTTCAGAAAGGATAAGTCTCTGATTTTATTTTTATATCTCGTCTTCACTGGAGACATCAATACAGTCTGGAGTTGAAACCAAATCCGATTTTCCACTGAAAAGTTACTTAGTGAAATTCTGCTTGGAGGTCAAAGCAAGGCAGGTTTGTGGAGCTGTCACTTGGGCAGTTCTCTAGCACACGAGTCAGTGTCTAGGTTACTTTTCAATTTATAGCACCTGGAAATTTGTCAAAAGCTGCTATTTATTAAATAATCTCAAGCAAGGGTAGACTACTGTTTTAAGTATGATGGATCAGCCTTGGTAATTATTTGTTTTTAAGGGGTCACCCATTTTATAGACCACTTTGCAGGAATAAAAAGACTTGACAGCAGGAAAAAATCCTGCAATTCAGTGGTATTACTGAGCTAGAAATCAATTTTCTCCCAGTCCTGTTGCAGGCCTTGCTCTGATAAGTTTACATTTTCGATATTGAACTTTGGCATCACATTGCTGGATCTCAGAGAAATTGTGAAATGGGCCACAACCAGGAGCTCAGAGTTAATAAAATGACAAGTTGTATGTGGAGAGGGAAAGAAGTCAGGGCCTTTGCCATAATTCACTCTTGGATAAAGACAGCTGGACCACAGCAGCAGCTGCTTGGGGCAAGATATTGGCTCCCCTCCCCATTTCACTGGGCCTCTGCTCAGCTCTGGTGATGCTCAAACCCAAAGATTTCTTTCTCAGGAGCTCTGAACTTCACCTCATGCTTGCTTTGAGCAATGAGAACAAACCTATTTTATTTTTGCTTTTAGCATATAAGCGGTTCAGTGCTTGAGTGGGAGGGGCATTGATTTTCTATCAGCTGGATGCACGGAACTGAAAACACTGAAATAAAGTGAAATAGTGCCCCCACACCAAAAGTTTGACATCCATAGCAATTGTGACTGAAGTGATAACCCCCCCCAAAAAAATTCAATCTGTGACTCCCTTCTATTGTGGCTTTATCTTTGCTAATGTGTTGCTGACACTATGAGGATTGATAATAAAAATACCCAAGAGTAAAACACTCTCACCCTGTTTCTGTAATTTCTTCCATGGACAAAGATTTGAGATTTGTATTTAGAAAGTCAGAGCTGGCTGTTCTGTGTTCACTTGCTTGTGCTGGAAATCAAACAAACATTTTTCCTGGCATAAACTTATTAGCAGAAAATTCCTGTCTGAATCATTCCATCTTGCCCAGACTGTTGCTTTCTTCACCAAAATCAAGGTGCTTTTTAGAAATCTGCTGTGAGTGAAAACCGTGCCCCAGCCTGGAAAGGTTAATTAATGCAATAATGAACCAAGCCATAAGAGGCACAGGGAGATGACTGTTAGGTTGCAGCACTGATAACTTCCCTCTGCACTAATCAGATGGGAACCTTTCACAGCAGCGTTTTCAGCTTCCAGGTGGTATTGGGAATGCAATATAACCTTTAGTCAACAATAAAATTAGCCTTGATTCCAGACAGATATGTGGATGTGCTTAGAAACCCTCTGTTGTGGGTGCCTTTTGCAAGCAGTGGATTATTAAAGAAATATAATAACCTAGGCAAAAAATGAAATTGGACTGTTGTCACTCAAAATAGAAGCCCCCCTTTATTCTTGGTTGTTTTTAATAACATGCAGCTACTTGGTTGGGTATTTCAATAAAAAATTTCCGTATTAACCTGTTTCCCTTCCTTCTCATTGTGATTTTTATTTCAAGTTCTAGGGTTGGGATTGGTTTTGTTGTACTTCTCTTTTCACATACCTATAGGGATACACAGATTTAAATGTTCTTCAATAAAAATAGGGGTCTCTATGGAAAGCAGTAAAATGCAGCAGCTGATTTGTTAATCTGATTATTTAATAAAATATTATCAAATACTTAAATGATATAACTAATATTAAAACAATATAAAGTATTATAAAATATACAATATTGGAGGTTTAAATACATAACACAGGAAAAGGGGGTCAGTCATACAAATCTAACATTATTGATCCTGTACAAAATAAGAACACAAAACCAAACAAATAAAAACCCCTTGTATAACTTTTTTGGGCTTTAGGAAGCACCCAAGGTTTCCATTTAGGACTGTTTGGTCTGTTAAGAGTGAATTATGGCAAAGGGCCTGACTTCTTTCCCTCTCCACATACAACTTGTCATTTTATTGACTCTGAGCTCCTGGTTGTGGCCCATTTCACAACTTCTCTGAGATCCAGCAATGTGATGCCAAAGTTCAATATCGAGAATATTTGGTGGGACAGGAAAATGCTGTCAGTGTGATTCTGAAGGCTGTGGTCTGAAACTGATAACCACCTTGGAATGAAGGGGCTGGAAAGCCAGGAGCAAAGAGCATCTGGGAGCACTGAAATGTTTTCTCCTCCTGCACAGGGTCACTGCTTTTACCATGGCCAGGTCCAGGGGTTCCCCGGCTCCTCCGTCAGCCTCAGCACCTGCTCGGGACTCAGGTGAGCCCAGATTTCAGCAATGTTTGAGCTCCTCAGTGCTTGGTTTGGCTCTAAATGCATGAATCAATACTGGGGAAGGGGCTGGGGGAGCTGGGAAGGGGCTCAGCCTGGAGCAAAGGGGGATCAGGGGGACCTTGTGGCTCTGCACAGCTCCTGCCAGGAGGGGACAGCCGGGGGGTCGGGCTCTGCTCCAGGAACAGGGACAGGAGCAGAGGGAACGGCCTCAGGCTGGGCTCAGGGTGGATATTTGGGAAAATTTCCTCATGGAAAGGTTTGTCCAGGCCTGGCCGAGCTGCTCAGGGCAGTGGTGGAGTCCCCATCCCTGGAGGGATTTAAAATTCATGTGGAGGTGGCACTTGGGGACATGGGGCAGTGGTGGCCTTGGCAGTGCTGGAGGATGGTTGGATTCAGTCATCTTAGAGGGCTTCTCCAACAAAAATAATTCCATGATTCTATCTCTTTTTCAAATGTTGGATGAATCCCTACAAATCATTTTCCCTCTAGTAGCCCTGAGGAGAAAAAACAAAGAACAGATAACACAATTTTGGGTGGTGCTGCCCATCCCTCTCTGTGCCCATTCCTTGGCACATTTTTATACTGTTCAGTTTTTATACTGGCAGTGTTCAGTGGCTTTCCAGGCCTCTTTGTCCTCAAAACTGTTTCACCAGTGCTGTCAGCACTGCTCTGCCAGCTGTGGAATCACTCGTTGTCCAGCAGCCTCATCATTAGGAGAGGTGGCTTTAGAAATCAGGGACCCAACAATTCTATGATAGAGAGAATATGCATGGCTGTGCAGCTCAATAATTGTGTTTATGGCAGGTAAGATGCTCAGCTTTTGGATTTTAGCTGCTTGTTAACAGCAGAGTAGCAGATTCCTATTGCTAAAAATCAAACCTCTTCGAATTTGACAAAGGAATGGGCTGACAAAATTTCACGTACACAACAGACACGGTTCAGGAAACAATTATCTTTCTTACTTGGACAATCAGAGACTGGTATTTACTCACAGATCTGTTCCAAATCACAGTAATTAACTGTAAATTGGCTCTATGTTCTCTTTGGAAAACCCAGTTTTCCTGTCAGATTTCCAGCTGTCTCAGCCTTTTCTGGTTTTAATTTATCTACAAACAGCAGGAGTAGCTGGAATCTTTTCCCCTTGATTTTGCATTTTGTGCAACAGTGGCATTGTCAAGGCTTTTGTAAGGGAGCTCTGGGACAGACAGCAGCAGGGAGAGCAGAGTTTGATCCCAGCACCCCATTCCTTCTGGGAATGACCCATTTGATGTAGTGGAATGGGATTCCTTTGGCTCATTCCCACACATGGGTGCTTCACTATGGATCCAGCATCTCCCAAAAGTTTAATAAACCCCTTGCATGAACAGTCAGCATTTATCTGTCGTTGTCGCTGTGAAATATATCCAGAATTTAAAACTGTTTGTAAAAACCTAATGCAGAGCTCTCAGTATTTTAGTTAGAGGATCACAATGCTGCAAGCTCCACAGGGAAAATTTGTGCATCATGGGACAGGGTCTGCATCGATGTCCTTGCTCCAGAGCTACCTGGAAATGAATCACTCTCAAGAGAAAATGGCCTTCTACACTTTAGGAGTCTTTTCTTTCTTCTCCAAAGTGCTCTCTTTAGAATTGTGGAGCTCCCAGAGTAGTTTCCCAGTTCTAGGTGGTTCAGATGCTGGCAGGGACATTTTCCTGGCAATGTTGCAGACAAGTCCCCGAAGTGCAAGCTGACAGGATTAGGCTCCTCCTCTGCAGGGGAGCAAAGCAGCATCTTTTTGAGTACAAAATCGCAGAAATTTCCTTTGCAGTGCATGTTTTGTTCTCATAGGAGGTCAGATGAGGATAAATATCAGTTTCTGTGCCTGTTTCACTGCTGAGATTGATAAACAGAGTGTCCATGGGTGGGAACAGTTTGTGATAAGAGTTCTGTGCCTGTTGATTCACTCCACCAAACCTGTTGCACAGCCCAACAACCAACAGCAGCAACTCCCAGACAGAATAACTCCCAGATATTGCCCGTGCTTGATCACAGAAACACAGGATGGCTTGGGTTGGGAGGGAATCCAGTTCCACCCCTGCCATGGGCAGGGACATCTTCCACTAGACCAGGCTGCTGCAAAAAAAAAGGACAGTCCAGAAGAACTCCTTTGCTGGCAGCTTTGCTGGCTTGGAAGAAAGATCTGGATGGGATGGGATGGGACAGGACAGGATAGGACAGGATAATGTACTTGCCACCAGCTTGCTGGAGCAGGAAAAACTCTTGTTTTTCCACAGCATGATAAGGACTCCAAGCTGCAGGAGCAGACATAAGGCTCTGTGTGGCCGTGGAGCCCCAGGTGGGGACAGTCCCTGTGGCAGCCCTTTCACTTGCAGCAGCTGTTGGAAGGGAGGCCAGCTCTCGTTTTCAGGGTCTGCTCCTGGCTTTGTGACAGTTTCTAAGTGAATCAGACAAATCTCTCTGTCTCAGTTTCTCCATCTGTGAAATCCATTTAATGATTCTTACCTACCTCACACAGCTGCTGCGTGGAGCTGGGGTTCAAGGGCCTGAGAAACATCTAATGAAAGGAAGTGCATGCTGTCAGCCCTCTGCAATCCTGGAGAACCAATATCTTCCCTCTCCCACCAGACAGGCACTGTGGGCATTGTTCCAGGTGTGGATAGGCAGGGGCTGTGCATTTTCCCCCAGACCAGCTGAGTTCATTAAGAGACATGAAACTACTCATAAAGAATAGGTTCCATATTTCAGTGTGCTCTGCAGCCTGAGTGCTCAGCAGCAGTCAAAGGAGCAAAAGGGATCATAGGAATTACTGAGACAGAAATAGAGGATAAAACAAGAACCCTCATTACCACTTTATAAATCCACAGAGCGCTCACATCTTGAGTTCTGCATGCAGTTCTTGTTTTCCCCTCCCCTGCTTCATGTCAGAAGAGGAAGAAGCAATATCCAGAAAAGGTACAGAGAAGGTCAAAAATTGTGATCAAAGGTATGGAGCAGCTTTTATCCAAGGAGAGAATATAGACTAGGATTTGTCACTTTTGAAAGGCAGTGACGGAGAAAAGGAGCATGATGAAACAAGGTTGAATGTCACGCTGGAGAGGGGACAATTACTGAATATTCTTCATAACCTCAAAATGAGGAGACATCAGCTGAAACTTGAGAGCAAAGGAAAGTACTTTTTATTCCCATAACAAAGCACTGGAGCTGTCACAGGTGGGTGTCAGTGGATCACTGACAGAATCAATGGATTCCAAAGATGTGACAATTTGGGAAGGGGAGCTCAGGGAGCCTCTGCAGGGCTGTCAGACCCTGACACTGCTGCTCTCAGAGCTGGGGCTGCTTGTTCTGTTCTTATCTCTCACCCCTGAGTTGCTGCTGTTGGCCAAGGCCAGAGAGGAGCTGCTGAGCTGGAGGAACCTTGCTCTGAGCTCCCCCAGCCATCAAGGTCTTCCCTCCATGTGGCTGAGCAGCTGAGATGTAGTTTTAGCTCCCGAACATTTCGTGCTTTTTCTGTGATGAGGAAGAATTGTGTGAAGTCTGAAAACTGAGGTTAGTTTGGTTTAGGTTTCTCAGGCAGACAGAGGAGTGAGGGATGAAGAGGAGAGAGGAGGAGGCTCAGCTCTCACAAGCACGCATTTTTCAGCTCTGTTCCATCCTCACACACATAACATTCCAGCTCCTCACCTCACGTGGGAGCACAATGGCAGAAATAGTGGGATTGACACTGAGAGCTGCCTAAAATGCAGGTTAGAGGAGAATCTAATGATGCCTTAATCTGTATCCTGCTGGATCCTCGAGAAGGAGGAGCTGAATGGCAGAGAGGGCTCGGGAAATGCTGAGTGCACGAAAAGGGAACAATGGCTAATCAGGATTTCTGTGTGTCCATCTGGATCAGAAAGCCAATTAGACTGTCAGAGCCTGTGGGAAGGTGAAGGTACAACAGAGTTGAGCCATTTCCTTCCTGTCCTCAGGAAATACCCTTCTGTTTATCCAGCTTGGAGGCTCTTCAAGGTTTTAGCAAATAATTTTGGCCCATGGCCACCACTCACATCTTCTGTGATTAATTTGTTGAGACTTGAATGATTTTTCCCTGATTACTTTCCCTGTGAGTGCTGAATACACCCAGAACTGCAGCCTGGAGAAGGGCACAAACCTCCCTGGCATGGGAATGTGCAGCTACTAAAGCATCTGCAGTGACCTCTTAGACGGGGGGAGCTTGACAGGTGCTCCCAAAAATTCCTTGGGAGCCTAAGGATAGAAATCTCCCAAGAAGCCTTTTTCTTCTGGAACCTCAAAATGCACTTGAATATCCTCAAGATATTTTACCCACAAGATATTTTACCCAATTGTTAGGTAATTAACCCAGTTACACATACAGAAAGTGTTCAGCCGTTGTCCAGCCTCATCAGCAGCTGAAAGATGCAGTGTCCACAGTGAGAGGGATGGGGACAAGGCCCCAGAAAGGAATTGATGCTAATTTTTACTGGGATTACAGAGTTATGGTACCCAAGGCTGCCAATAGCTTTTTTCAAATGGTCTGGCTGAACTCACTGCAGCCCGGACACAGTCAGCTGAAGAGGGGATTTAAATGTGACACTCCAGACATCAACTATTGAAAAAAGGAATGGAAGTAGGAAACCAGTGAGAAAAAGAAATGTAAATTCCTCACGACTCCTCAAGCATCATTTCCGCACAGAAGGAGAGATTTCATCCAAAAGTTAAGTTAGGAGAAAATCCCTTTTGAGAAAAGCACTGGTTTGGATGTGAGCTTTTCCTCCATATTTTCTGAAGAGCTTTTAGTTCATATAAACATCCTGCATGGTTTGTAATTTATCTGACCGGGAAACTCCTGGAGGATTTTGAGCTTAACATTAAAAACCATTCACTTTCTGGGCTTTCATGGCTTCTGTATGCTGCCTGTTCCAGGGGAGCAGCTCCTGGCTCAGGGTCACCTCTGTGATCTGAGATGAGCAACACGTCCAGCCTTTGACCATGGTGTGCACAGGGATCACTGCCAGGACAGGAACGAGGGATGATCCCTACCCAGGTGTTTGTTTGAGCTCCTTCTCCATCCACTCTGCTCCTGGCATTTAGTGGGATGTGCAAGTTGGAATCTTCTTGTCCTGTCTCTCTTTGCTGCAGGGTGCAATAAAATGTGCTCACTAAATTGGTACTCATGTTAACTTTCCTTTCCTTTCCTTTCCTTTCCTTTCCTTTCCTTTCCTTTCCT
>QUSF01000019.1:10947856-10960658 GCA_003676055.1 Chloebia gouldiae | reverse complement strand
TTTCCTTTCCTTTCCTTTCCTTTCCTTTCCTTTCCTTTCCTTTCCTTCCCTTCCCTTCCCTTCCCTTCCCTTCCCTTCCCTTTCCTTCCCTTCTTCCCTTCCCTCTGACACTTTCTGACAGCATAATTACTGTTCCTTGCAGCCCAAATGCTTGACATGAAATCACATTTTCTCTTCCCATCCAAGTAACTCCTTGCTGGAATTCCAGGAATCAAAGTTGCAGCTCGATCTGCGTCCACTCTGGACAGATCTGTCCTGCACTGAGAAAGGATGAAGTGTGTGCTGCAGGAGGCTCTGGCCATAATTCCATTTTAGAGAATATATTTTCAGGTTCATGAAAGGCACAGGCTGGGGTGGAAGCTCTGTGAGTGATGATGTGTCCGTGTGAGAACACCTGCACCACTCCTGTGAGATGTAAAACCAGTGGTGTTACTGCTTCCACCCCCTTTGAGAGGCTGCCCTTGGTTGATTTGGGTCAGATTTGTTATTTTAATAGAATCCTGCTGTGCAGTGTAGTAGGATAATAGGATTGTTTTTCTTTCCTCATGTGCTCTTCATCAATAGATAATGTTTTTTCTGTGGATACTAAAATTTCCTCTATTTTAGAGGTGAGGATCTGTTGCAAAAAGAGGTGACCAGGGACAGGGGCAGAGACATGGGCACATCTGCCTCCAGACTCCTGTTCTCTGTATTTCCCAGTCCCTTAAAGAATGACCAAACCATTTGAAAAAATATCTAAATATCAGCTCTATTAGAAAAACAGTCAATAGATCATCCTGCTCATTTATCCCCATACTGTCCATCTGCAATTTATTAAAACAGCCTAAAAGTGAAGTCCTCATTCACCACTTCGTTTTTCTTCCCCTTTTGTTTGTTTGCCTGCTTACTTGCCTGGGAATTTGTAATGCAGAGCCCTGGGAATGTAGAATGAATAATAAAAATAAATAACAACGCCCTCTGAGTGCACAGATCACCCCTGCCTGAGTCGGTGCCTGTTGAGCAGCCCTGCACTCCGGGGTCACAAGGCTCCAATTCTGGTGCTTTTTCACCCAAAACTCCTTGAAATCCATGGGAGAGCTGTGGGATCAGCCCCTGTCCTGATTGTGGAATGAAGGACCTGGAGGTTTCAGGTGGCACAGGGGCACTGCAGTGTCAGTGGGCAAGCACAGACTTCAAATGAATATTTTGTGTGTGAGCACAATTGCCTTCTAATTTATTTCTCACCAACCCAGGACATCCACATTCCTCTACCAGTGGAAACAGAGATTTTTATTATTGTTGTTTGAAAATGAACTTAACTTTGGGCTTCATTAAAACCAAATGTTTAATTGCACTCACAGATCTCAGGTTTATCAATTTACTTAATTTCCCCTGTATAGTGCAGCAGAATAATATATAATAGTTTCATATAGTGCTGTCCCAGCCAAGTTTTGCTTCAGCATCACAATTTCTCAGACAAGTATGTGTTGATGGTTTGTGTTGGCAGGACCTTTGCTTCTGCTGACAAGTTGGAAAAGAAAAATCCCATTTATATTTTGAGATTTCCTAAAGCCTGTTGATATATGAAATACGACTGGCCTCGCTTTAGGTTTTGTTTTGGTTTTCCTTTTTAAGAGGAAAAAAAAAATTGTATTTGATTTTATCGACAGTTTAAAAAGTGGAATTATTCCATTAAATTGCCTTTCCCCGATTGAGAGATTCCTGGCAGTGTGCAATGATGTGAGTTTTAATTTCTGTTTGAGACGGGGAGAGCTCTCCCATCTCATACAGACATTCCCAGGTGTCCACATGGCTCAGAAGGGAGGAGAGGAGGCAGAACCCTGGAGTTTTCCATGTCCAGGGTGGGTCAGAGGGATGTGGAGGTGCTTGGTCTGGTGCTGACCCCAGGCACGAGCAGGGACCAAACCCTGTGCAGAGCTGGAGTCAAATTTAACCCAGGCTCAGGACCACACTGGAGCTGCTTCCAGTTGGCCTGGAGCCTGGGAGTTGATGTCTGGATGTGCTCTTGGGAGGGATATTTTCCCTCCCTCTCTGCTACCAGTGATGGAGAAGACAGAGGGAGAATTTCAGGTAGGGTTGGGGTTGTCTCTTGGCTTTCCTGCCTGCCTCGTTTGCAAATCTTTCTGACTTCCCAGCATCTGTAGGTTTGGGACAGAGGAAAACACAGAATTAGACACCTGACACTAAAATTTGAGTATTTAATATTGCTTTTTTTCCCCCCCTTCAAACATTTATAATCCAGGGAATTCTGGTAGCCTTTTTTCTGATAGAAAACCCACAGACTGGTCTTAAGGACTTGCTGAAATCTCTTTGGGGGTTCTTTGTATAATTTTTGACTGGGGATCTGTAGTTTAATATGCCATTTGCCACATGAATATTTTATTTGCCACAGTTGTTTAACATTAATGGCTCCTGAAAAGTAGAAAAGTTTCTGGGAACATGGGCTGACTCGGGAGTGTGGGAGAACCCTGCTGAAGAGGGAGACACAAGAAAAGTGGAGGAGTAACTGAGGCTTCTTGGAAACACCTGAGGAGAATGGAAGCAACCAGTAGCTATGGATTGATTTCATTTTGCCTCAGATTCTCAGTCCTGCATGACTGGAGGGTATTGTTCAAACACACAAAAAATAAAAAAGAAAGGAACCATAACTCTTGACTCGTTACATTTTTAAGGTGCTGTGCTTGGCACTGCACAACTGGGGAAAAATGCAATTGTAGGGAAAGAAAATTAGTCAAAACCAGAGAGCTGGCCAAGAAAATTCATATTTGATATTCATTATCTTATTACAGATGGTCACAAGCCAAGTGCTGATATCCTGTAGGCAGCACTCAAGGGATAAGTGTGCTTTAAATGAAAAGTCTGGTTTTCCTTCTGCCGAATCTGCAGATTTTCCTTCTCCTGGGATTGCTCCATAGGCAAAATGAAACTGTCCTTAAAGGCCCAGGCTGTCCCATGGGATGGGAATCAGACTGGTATGCTCAGGAAAAACCCAAATTAACCATTCTGGGATCTGATCATTTGTCCACACCGTCAGCAGCTAAAAGAAATGAGGGGTAAAGAAATAGTTATTTAGCTCTTTTAAAAAAATGGTTATTTAGTTCTTTCAGACAGAGGTTGGGTACATGAGGGATACATTGGAAATGTGGCATTGATGTGGCACATTTTGGATACAAACCCCTGGAAAATTTTTTAAAAAATTAGAATTGCGAGAACTCTACTCAGGATATAACTCTCTCCATTTCTAGTGTAAGTAATAAAGAAAATTGTTCAAGCTTCTAATTTTGAAAGTGAATGTTCTAAGAAAGGCAAATTTAGCATTGCAAATAAACCCCCACATGCTTTTCTGTTGTTTCTGAGTTGTCAACGCAGGGAGCTGGTCAGGCTGGCCCATTTCAAACAGTGACTGATGGACTCCTGCCTCCAAAATTAAATGATTAATTGCACAAGGCCAAGACAACAATCCTTATTTGATTGTGCTGATTACAGGGGTGCTGGTTTTTGGAGTAAAGCAAATATATTGTCCTAATTTCCTAAATCCTCCAAGGAGTGAGGCAGCTCTGACAATAATTTAGAGCTGTGAGGTGTGAGGTTACTCAAATCACGGGGTGACCTGCCCGAGGTGTCTCATACGTCAGGAAGGTTGTTGGGATCCTGGCTGGAGCTGCTGGGATAAATCAGCCCAGCCCTCCCAGCCCTGATCCATCACTCCCAGCTGCTGGGTGAGGGGTGAACGTGTCTCACCTGCTCTGCCAAGGGGACTGAGGCAGCTGCAGGTGAATTATCAGACCCTGAGCCTTGGTTCAGGGCAGTAAGACAGGCTCCTGGGACTGCTGTTAGGCAGATTTTGGTGTCGTGGCTTTCCAGGCTGCTTTTCTTTCTTGGGCTTTTAGCTGTTCCAGTCACCAATAAAATGTCTGTTAGCTTGGCTGAACTGGTGTTAATGGTGCTCTGAAGCAAAATTGTGCAGCCAGCTTGGAATAATACTTCAATGAATTTGTTAGCAGACCAAAGACTTCGAGTTTCTTCATCACATCTTCCTAATAAGAGGATAACAAAGGTAGCTTTTCCCTAATAATTATAATTTTATTTTCAAATCAGTCTTCATTGTGTCATTAACCTGCTTTTGGGTCCTTTTTCTCCTATTTTATCCTTCTTTTTTTTAACTTTCTGAAAAATTGTACAGCGACACTGGTCTCACAGTGGTTGTTGCAACTTACCTTTGTCACAGCACAGACAGAAATAAAAAGGGCAGACACTTCTAGAACACAAAAAAAGACACACTAAGAAAATAAAGTCGCTCCATTCCTTGTCCCAAGTCTCTCTCCAGCTCTTCTGGACCCCCTTTAGGCACTGGAAGGGTCTCTGAGGTCCCCCTGGAGCCTTCTCCTCTCCAGGCTGGACACCCCCAGCTCTCCCAGCCTGTCACATATTCAGCCTTTTCTCACCTTTGTTTTGCTGTAGCATCTCAGGACAACTGGGCAGGACCCAACACAAGGACCCTCTTTCTTTCCTCTTAAAGAGCTTAAAGAGTTCAGCAGGAGAGCCTTCACTGGAAAATCTGTGAGCTCCTCGGGGAGCAGGTGGTGTTGCTGTCAACATTATTCTTTTGGGCAGTAAAATGTGTGAAACAGGAACCAACACTTCCCGTGTCTGAGCTTCCCCCTGCCGCCCTCCTGGGCAATATTTAATAACCCATCCTGACACCACGAGGCCTCTTGGATCTGGCAGGGTTTGCTTTAGCAGCTGTAATGGAACTGCAGACTGGAATGAATGTTTTCCTTTCCTTCCCAAAGCCTTTCTCCAGGCTTTGCTTCGCTCCCGTTCGCCGCAGCTCCGTCGGCGTCAGCAATGCATCACCAGGAGAATGGAAAACAAATAAAGCACAAATATCGTTTTGCTCTGCAGTGCAGCACTTCGGAAGAGACAAATTTCTGTGAGCCATTGGTTCTTTTAAAACATAGTGTGTGCTGCAATGACAAATGTACAGCTTTGATGTTTCCTGCTCTGCTCGCCCGTGACATTGTAAATCAGCGTTTTGCTTTCTCATACTCCATCATTATTAAACTTGGTGTAACTGTGGTGTAGACAAGCTCCTGAAAACCACGTGTCTCACTCTGCTCTCCTGTGTCCCAGGGGAATTATTGTGTTTGAAAACAGCAGCTACATTCTGGAGCCATTGGAAGGTGCTACAAGCGAACACAAGGTCTACCGAGCGGAGAACCTGAGAATAGCCCTGGGATCTTGTGGCCACCAGCTGGACATCCCTGCCACGGGGGCTGCTGCCAGTGCCACGTCTCAGCATTCTCCAGCTGCCAGGGTAGGTGGCTGATGTGCTTTTCTGTGTCTGCTTGGCAGCATTTCCATATTACTGCCCACCACAGGAGTCTCTACTGAGCAAAACCTTAACCCAAAACATCGACTTCCCTTGGTGCCGTCTGCTGAAGTGCAGATGAAATTATTTGTTAAAGCTTTATTACTTTTCCTGGAGTCTCCATGCATAGCTTGCTTTTCACTTCCTTTTCAACACAGAAAATTTTATGGGTTCATATTATGGTCATATATTTTGGTTCTTGTATGGTTAGAACCAGAATTTGAGGCTCCCTGAGAATATTCAGCAATGTCTGGAAAAGTTCTTGCCCTCCCAAGATGAAAGAGAACATGAGAGCTGGGATACTTTGCTAATACCAGGTTTGGAACCTCTATATTTTAGTAGCAAAGTCTCTTATGCAGACAAAACAAATTCTCAGCATATTATTTTACAGATGTATTACTGGAGTTGCTTTGATGTTGGCAGAAATGTACTTCATGTGAGATGCATCTAGATAATGGAAATTAGAGAATTAAATGAGCCAAAAACCAGGAAGAAGAAATGTTGTAACAAATTCATCTTCATGTTGGATGAGGGCTGTAGAAAAGGCTGGGTTGGGCCTTCAGGAATTATAATGATACAAATATGACATCAGCATTAATTGAATGTCACATATGGAGATTTGTATTTGCATTTATAACTCAGGCTTTGCACCAGGTCCATTGTTAAGGAAAGCAACCTCAGTGACGTCTCGAGATAAAATTATGCAATGGAATTAATTTATTTTACATTTTTAGGAATATTACATCTAGAGCATTAGCCCTTGCATGTGACATTATAAGAATTAAGTGTATTTCTAAAAGCATGTATGGGTGGAAAACATTGGAAATACTACTTTATTAAGTTTTCCCCAAATTGTTTGTGACTTTGAATTTCACTGAAGTAGTCAATGTAATGAAGAAATAAAATGTGTGCATGTGACAAACTGACACAGCCAAAGCCATTTTATTATTACCTTTATGGTTCTTTCATTTTGCTGCTGGCTTCAACTACATCTCAAATTTCACTTTAAATATCTGAAAAATATTTTTGCTGTGGTTCAGTGGACATAATTATAAAACCTGTCAACAGTCACATCATATGGATAGGTACAATATATTTAATGAGTAAGTTGGTTAAGCTTCTAATGTAGGAATTTTGAAAGCTGTCAAATGTCATGTGTGCAGTGAGTTTTCATATTTCAGTGTTGTCACTAAGCAGTCTGTCACTGGGCATGTCAAATAAAGATGACCTGCAAAGTGGGGAGACATAAAGCTGCTCCAAATCACACTGGGTGACAGAATTAAACAGAAATAGGGTCTAAGGTTCAGGGCATGATTAAAATATTTGGCTCCTTGACAGGTCTGGGGGAAGATTTTTGTTTGGCTTTATCCCCTGACTCTTCACTCAGCCACCTACACGAAATTCTTATTGAGCAGAGCTGAAAGGTGAGATCAATGTTTCACCGAGGGCTTTGGTTAGATGCTAGTACAGATGAGGGATGGGACAAGCAGCAGATTCAGCTTCCCAGATCCGAGCAGGAGCCCCAGTGGAGCAAGCAGGAGATGCAGAGGGGTCACTGAAGGCTGTGCCCTGCTGGAGCGGGGTCTCAGAAGTGCTGGGTCCTTTCCTGACTCGCTGGACCCTCAAACTGCACCAAGGAGCATTTTCCAGCTGAGCTCCATTGAGACAGGACCCTGCGGAATGTCTGGTGTGTTGGACACTCCCTGCAGTAGGGAATTGTCTCTGTAGCCACAAGGAAAAAAAAAACAAAAAACATTTTGGTGGTGCTGGTGATCACAACCAAGCAGGGGATTTTGTAGAGTATAAGGAAAGAGAGGCTGCACCACTGCAGAGTCCATCCAAGCCATGCCAATTCCCAGGCAGGGAAGGCTGAGGAAGGGGTACAGCTGCTGGGACAGCAGGTTTGGGACAGGATCAGGTGGGGAAGAAGCAGAGGAGAGCAACCATGGTCAGTGGAACAAACCCCATTGTCCCCCAGCTCCCATGGCTGTGTCACTGACTCCTCCTTTCAGCTCTGAAGGATTAACTCAGCAAAGAGGTTGTGCATTGATGCAGCTGGCTGCAGAGAGCAAGCTGAAAGAAGACATAATTAGGTGTATTTCATAAATAAATATTGTATCCTGTGAATTCACATAGCCTTTGGGCAAATCTCAGGAACAGATTTGTTATGCAAGTCAGTCACCAGAGGTTTATGTGATTTTTATGCCTGCTAGCCAATTTCTCTCCAGCTCATTCAAGTCCAAACAGTTTTACTCTTGGTAAGAGGGAAATGTTTTAAAGTGACTGATGTAACAGAGCTGCCCTTGCTCCTTTGAACCCAGATTTTCCTGTATCATCTTTTCTTCTTCACTTGGAGGAGGATGAGAGGCACCTCAGACATGGGAGAGTTTTAGTGCCTGAGAGATCAATTCCATCACAAACAGCAGCCACATGGCCATTTACCTTTTGTGGCACCTCACTTGTGTCTGAGTGCCATCACACCCCAGTGCCAGCAGTTTTAAAAGAATACCTCAGCTCATTTGCCAGAGCCCCTAATAAGTGTAATCCTGTCAAGTGTTTGCATCCTTGATGTTTAGTTCATTAACAGCAGCTTTTACTCTTCTCTCCATCCATAAATATTGTCCAATTTTCAAGTTATTGGAGTTGGCAACACTATTAAATATTAGTTTGAAAGTCAAATACTAAAGATTGCATCGCTCACTTTTCCTCTAATTCTTGCAAAACATCAAAACCATTACTGTGCAGATAATGAAGAGGAACAGTTTGATAATGTGAAGAAAACTTAGTGAAATCTGGCTGGAAGGAGATGTCCAGCTCTGGCTGTGCTTAAGGGATCTCTCAGTTTGCCTTGGAGCAGTTTTCCTTGGAAAGCTTTAGTCGTGTTTTAGGTTAAGGAGCTTTGCTGCAGCTCAAGACATGATGGTCAGTTGTAGGTCAAACATCTGTTTAAGCCCTCTAAGTTCTGGCAGGAAGATCAGATATTCTGCTGAGACCTCATTTCCCTAAATGTCCTAGTCGGGACACAAGGAAGGAATGATAGGATAGATTCTGCTGCTGTAAATCACAGCACTTTTACAGGCACTAATAGGTCACTTAAATTTAGGGTAACAAAGGAGCTGTGATGTGTTTTGTACTCTTACAAAACCATTTATTCACTGATTTTGCTTTTTCAGTTAAGCATTATGATTCTTTTAGGCCTGCATTTTCTATGAATATGCAGATATAGAATTAAATGTGTGCCTTCCATTTTTCAAGTATTAATTTGCTTCCCCAGACACTGACAGTTGGTTCTGCTTTTTTTATTTTTGGGTTTTTCTTCCTCTATAATTTATCAGTTTGCTGCTTGACCTCTTCTCTGCTTCACTCAATCTCCCTTTATCTCTCATTTTTCTTAGTAACCAGTTTGTCTATTGTGTGAAATGCTTGTTAGAAGTTACTTCATCTCTCCTTCAAAAGTGCCTCAGAAACAGCAAAGGTCTTTCTGCTGGAGGGGATATTCTCCTGTGAGGAAAGATAACTCAAACATTTCAACTGCAGAAAGCTGAAAGGTTGAGAGAGACTTTGCACCCCTCTCCTGCTTTCTGTGATCAAATCCTGAGAGGTTTTGTAAGGAAAACTTCCACCAGGAGGAGGAACACACTACAGATCTGTGTGTAGTAAAATCTTAGTAAAATGTAGGAAACACAAGATGTATTTCCTCTTGCAAGCACTTTGTTGTATCAAGGCTGAAAGCAAAATAAGACTTTCATGGTTTTTTTGACAGCACAAGAGGGAGACTCTGAAGACAACGAAGTACGTGGAGCTTGTTATTGTGGCAGATAATCGTGAGGTAAGGAACTGCAAAATAAAAAGTTATGTGAGCAGCAAAGGGGCAGCTCAGTTCAGTTGCCATGGTGCTGCAAATAAAATGCTTCAGACAATAATATGATGTTTTCTCAGGTAAATCATTCTCCCTAATCAGGGCTGAGCAAGGAAGGAATTATTAAGATGGGACAGCACTGATACTCAGTTGCAAAATTTCTTGCAATACCTCAGAGGGAGTTTGACTCTGAAATAACTGTGTCAGTAGGGAAGAAGAGGCAAATATTCATTCCTTGGACAAGTTAAGTCCTCACTGCCATTCACTGTGCCCTCGGTGGGGCTGTCAGGGCTTCTGGAGCAGTGCTTGGCCATCACAGTCCATGGAGCACGACTGCCTTCTTGATGGCTTGCAAAGGGAGCTTCAAAGTACCCAGCACTGGCTGTAAAAATGTTCCAGTGAGCTGAATGGCAAAGATCTGAATCCTGGCTTGAATTATTTTGCTTCGTTTTTTGGGTTGGTTTTTTTTGGGTTTTTTTGGTGTTTTTTTTTTTTTGGTTTGGTTTTTTTTTTTTGTCTCCTTGATCACTGCTACTTAGAGAATTGCAATCACTCTTTGCAAGACCTGCTAAGAGAACTATTTCCCAAAACATCAGTCCTGAAAAGACCCCTATGTAACACTTGGAGATTTTAAAATCTTTTCATGAGAACCGAAATCCTGTGCCACAGTCTGGGTTTCCTTTGGGGCAGACTGTGAATGCAGCAGGAGTCTGCTGGTGGATTTTGGCTGCACCCCAATTCCCAAAGATCCCTGATGTGCTGGCTCTTGGGGGGAAGCTCTGTGACATTTGTGCTGCTGGGACATTGATCCTTTGCATTCCAAGTTTCAGAGACAAGGCAAGGATGTGGAAAAAATTAAGCAGAGGCTGATAGAAATTGCAAACTACGTTGATAAGGTAAGAACATGAGGATTGCTTCCCTTTTCCCAATGTTACCACACTTTCTGAAGGATGCTGAAGGAGCTAACCCTGCAGTTTTGCTTGTGCTCCACTATTTCAGAGCAAAGCTTCTGGAAAAGCAAATTTAATCCTTTCATTTGCCTTTTGATGCACAAATCCATGAGCTCTGCTCTGCTACATATGGGATGTAAAGATCTATGCCTAAGAAAAAGCCAAATTTAGCCCTAGGATTTCATTCACCAGAGAAGAGGGTGGGGATAATCACCTATAAAACAACCTGTAGAAAAAAAGGATTATTTTAAGAGAAATTTGGAGAACAAAGCCATTTGTAGCAACAAGGGAAGGTCCAGTTGCAAGGCCAACAAAGGCCTGTGAAAACACAGTCAAGATGTGTAATCCAAGGAAAATGACAGAATTAAAAATAAGGAAGCAGAGTTGATGGCTGAGTGAGAGCAATAAGAGAGGGACATACAATGGATTTTTTTTATATCTTGAAATAATTCCTTGACAGCAAACAATAAAGTCTAAGAATCCTTTAGAGTGGATTTTGAACAAATTATATTTTTGTTGGGCTGTATGACCAGAAAATATTAGGACTCTATTAGTGAAATTATAACTGAGAGTGTCTTAATTTATCTGAGAACTTATCAAGTGATACTTCAAGGGCAGGAGCTCAAGGAGAAGCATTCCTGATTAAAAACAAGCTCTACCTCATCCATAATTGTCTTGCTGACTTATTGCCAGAGGACAGGTGTTTATATGTTACCTGCTCAAAACTAATTTTGCATATTGTAATATATTTTTTGTTTCATGCTTAATTTATGCTCAGCAAACACTGTCGTTCTGCAAATGACTGGAATGTATAGAAAGAAGACAAAGATCTACTGGGTGTTTTCCTCAGCCTATCAGGCAAATCTGAACTTGATCAATCCCTGATTCCTTCCTCACATTACTCTCACATTAGAACTGTTGTCATGGCTCTGCTGATGTTGCTCTGGCTCCCCTCTTGCAGCAAAATGGCATTTGCTGATGAGGGAATGGATAAAGTCATTGGTTTTATCTGCTCTGTGCAAGACCTGGCTCGTTTTCAGCTGTATTTGTGATCCACAACCGTAGCATAGCACAGCTCCTCTCCCTCTGGAATGGGATCTGTGGAATCTGGGATGGGGCAGCCCTGGGAGGCTCATCTGCCATGGCCAGGAGCTCCTTCAGGGCTGAAGGACATGGGCAGGGAGTTGAGGGTTGGGTAGGACAGGGAGAAGCAGGAAATCCCTGGATCTCTTTGAATATCTTATCTTATTGAGTTGGGTCAGAACTGTTTTCTGGGAATCTCGGAAATATTTTGTCTGAGTCCTATCAGGTGTTTTGCCCTGAAGAAGAAATTGTTTTGACCTCTCCAAGAAAGGTTCATTATGTTTTTTATTGAAATATTCCAATCTGAATATTCTAATCTGAAACCTTTTTTTAGACACATATATCCTACTTTTCTCCTCTAGTTCTACAGGCCACTAAACATCCGCGTGGCCCTGGTGGGAGTGGAGGTGTGGAATGACATGGATAAGTGCTCCATTTCCCAGGACCCTTTCACCAGCCTGCATGAGTTCCTGGACTGGAGAAAGCTCAAACTCCTACCTCGGAAAGCCCATGACAATGCACAGCTGATCAGGTAGGCTTGACTCTGGATTTGATACCCACCAGGATTTTGGGGATTTTGGAGATTCTGGAGATTTCAGGACAGCTGTGCTGAGTCCTTCCCCAGCTGCTAAGCAGCATCTGTGTTCCTGAGGGTTTGCCTTTCCCCTCTGTAAACACCAAACCCAAAATCACTCTGCAGGGCCCTGCAGCAGATGCTCCAGATGAGTTTCCTTTTCCAGCCCTGGTGCTCTAAGCCTGTCCTGAGCACAACTCGTGTAGAGCAGGAGGCTGTAATCAGCTGCTGCATGCTCAGGGTGTGAACTTACAACCAGTTTAAACTGCCCTCAGTCTGAATTTTCACTGGAAAAGACAGTCCTGCTCTGACCCTAATGTGAAGCCTATTTCTTAATGAAAAGACCTCAGTATGCTTTAAAAATGCTGTCTAATTTAGACAATTCATTTGCATTAATGTTTTAAAAATTAAACATATTTTAGCCTGATGCTTTTTCTTGGACTAAAGTAATTGAGCAAAGGCCCCTCTCAACCCAAACCAGTCTATGGTTCTGTAAATGTAAAAACGCTCTTAAAAAAAAGGTAAGAGGAACACCTCTTTGTTGAATAGGTATTATTTTGATCAATTGGGTATTCTTTATACTGAACAGATAAACACACCTGATGTCTCAGTAATTAAAAGGAGTTATTTACTTTTTACATTACCTGAATAAGAATAAATTGAGCCCTTCCAAACTGTCCCTCCTGAGATATTTGATTGCTCTATATGTATAATAACACTTTGTTAGAAATTATTGCATTTGAGGCTGTGCATCATCACAAGCAGCACATAAACTTCCCCCTGCATTACAACAAACCTCCTTTGAGTTAGAGACGTCGTTTTTGTGCTTGTACTCCTGCTCCCAGCTTCAGAAACAAAGACAGGGAAGAAGGGTCCTGTTGCAGCAGTAAAAACTGAGGAGGGTGATCCAATGGGGGATGATCCCATTGGGGTGATCCCATTGGGAGTGATCCAGTGGGAGTGAT
>QUSF01000019.1:10901325-10947846 GCA_003676055.1 Chloebia gouldiae | reverse complement strand
TGACCCAGTGGGGATGATCCATTGGGGCTGATCCAATGGATGTCCCAAGAGCTGGGACGCTGTGGTTCAGTTCAGCTGAGGCAGCACAGCCCATCTGGGCTTTCCATTGCTTTAGAGCTGCAAATGTGAGGAGCAGAAACGGGGTGTTTGTTTGAGACTGGCACAAATCCAGAACAGGAAACAGCAGGGAGGTATCTTGGCACTGACTGGTGGCTCTGTGTCTCCTCTCCCCCTCCTGCAGCGGGGTGTACTTCCAGGGGACCACCATTGGCATGGCTCCCATCATGAGCATGTGCACAGCAGAGCAGTCTGGAGGGGTCGTCATGGTAAGTGGGGCAAGCACTCAACCACTCCAGCTGGCCCAACTGGGGTGACACCACACCAGGTCCTGCTGTCCATCCTCCTCAACCAGCCCCATTTGTCCCATTTTCCATCTCTCTGTTGTCTATATCCCCATTCAGATTGCTTGTAAATGATAGTTTCCATTGTGAAAAAAAAAACCAAAATATTGTATTAAAATATAGCAGGGCCTGTTTGCAAGGAGTTTATACCTGTAATTGTTATTGAACCAGGTGCTGAGGTGCTGTGAAGGAAGAGAACCAGAAGATGTGTTTGTTATACACTCGAGTATACTTGTGTTACAGGCAGCAGCAGTCTATCCTGAATCTTTTATTGTATTGATTTTATTCTGTATTTATAGAGTTTCCTGTGTTAGGCCTTATTTTCCATCTTTGCAGCAGAGGTTTTATTGCATTGCCAGACAGCAAGAACAAGCAATGGCAGCATTAATTCCAGCTGAGTCTCTCACAGGGCATTATTGTTGTTAGATGCAAGACATGGTGAACACACAAGCAAACATCTTGTCCAATTTCTTCAAGGAGTTCTGATGTATTTTTTTTCTGATTTTTTCTTTTTTTTTTTTAATTTCAATTTTACAGTGTTTTGTGCTGAGACAGAGGGAAGAAGCTTTAAAATAGAATGATGAAATCTCATAATTTGGGAGAAGTTGTGTCAAAGTTGTAGAAAAGACAAAGGTTTCAGGCTCTTGATAGCTCGAGAAGCTGAGTCTGTAATTGCTGTCTGTGAAAATTACTCACTGGGTACCTGGGGGAGAGGTACAGAAGGAAAAGGAGGGAAAAAAGGAAGAAAGAGCTGTAGGAGTGTCCCAGTGCACCCCCAAGTCTTGGTAAAGGCACAGATGAGGCAGACAGCCCCATTTTAGCCATTTGACCTAGCTCAGCAGTCACTGCCTTGGCTTTATCTGCAGTCAGAGATGCCCTTAATGATGACTTTTTGTCCTTTTAATTTTTAGCATAAGATTTAAAACACTCCACGGTATAATTTACAGCCAAGTCAGTTCTCTTTGCTCTGGAAACTGTCATTTTAAAGAAAAATAATTACCAATAGTTCATTCCAGCAACAAGAAAACAAGAATCAGCATTTCTTTAGAGCATTCTCATAAAGAGGGGATGGATTTATATGTCCAGGAGAAACCCAGGCTCTGTGGATGAGTCCTTGGGCCAGGCTGAAGCTTCTGTCATAAAAGGGAGCACGATGTTACCCAGAGACTCAGTGAATTTAAGCTTTTGAGGTGCAAATTGACTTGAAACTTGCACAGAATAACCAGAAACTCTCTCCAGTTCTATAAGCAAATCCTCAAAAGGAACAAATCCAAATGAAGCAAACACTCACCCTAAAACCCAAAAGTGCAGCTGCCCAACCATCCCCTGAGTTAGCAAAGGCTGCTTCAGGCAAAGACAAAACACATTTATTTATACTGGTTCCTGTACCCTGGCACAGCTGCCCAGGAAAGAAGTGGAGTCCCCATCTCTGGAGGGATTTAAAAGCCCTATGAAGGTGGCACTTGCGGACATGGGGCAGTGGTGGCCTTGGCAGTGCTGGGGAATGGCTGGACTCCATGATCTTAAAGGTCTTTTCCAACTAAAAGATTCTGTGATTCTATGAAAGAATGAATCACTCTCAGCCTGGGAAGGCCAGGGGCTCAGGTGTCTCGATACTGCACAAATGAAAATTTGGCCAACCTCATAATTCAGCCAATTTCTCACCCATCCCACCCCCAGCACTCAACACCAAAATCTCCCACACTCTAAAACCTGTTCTGGAAGAAAAGACAATGCGAGACTGCGTCAGAAATGACATTTGAATACAAAATCTGGAGTGACTCTTGTCTGATGTGATTTTCCTGGTTCTTTTTGCAGTTAGTCAGCTCTACTTTATGATCTAAATTCCTCTGTCATGCCTCCCTGGGAGCCTGCCTGTCTCTTTTCTATAGGGCTGAGCTCTCTTAGTGGGTGACACCCTGTCTCCATTAATTTTCAGAAGAACTCAAAGCAGGGAGAGCAGCCATGTGAGTGTGAGAAGCTTTAACAAGACCTTTATAATTTCATTTTCTTTTGCAGTTTCTGTAGTGTCATAGAAAAACTAAAGAGAAGTTGACATTAAAGCAAGTCTTTGACGTGATTCAGTCTTCATTCTTCTGTTTCCAAAGGTTGCCCACTGAATTCATGGATTTAAAAGTAAAATATTTCTGAGAGAAGAAGAAAGTGACTTTTTATCTGGGCAGATAGTGATAGGGCACGGGAGAAAGGTTTTAAACTTACAGAGGAGAGATTTAGATTAGATATTAGGAGGGAATCATTCCCTGTGAGGGTGGACAGGCCCTGGCACAGGTGCCCAGAGCAGCTGTGGCTGCCCCTGGGTCCCTGGAAGTGCCCAAGGCCAGGCTGGACAGGGCTTGGAGCTCCTGGGACAGTGGGAGGTGGGTGGGACTGGATGATTTTTGAGGTCCCTTCCAATTCAAACCACTCTGTGACTCGATGAACCGAGTGAACACACACTGAAAATACCAGGAGCAGGGCATTTGCCTGGTGGAGCTGTAGGTGACAGCATTTAACGATTAGGATTTGATTTAAATCCCAGTGGAATGAAGGAGAATTCAGCTGAAAGCAGCTGCATGTTTTGTGCAACAGCTTATAATGTCTTAACAGTAGATGGTTGCTTATTCAGTGGTTGTGAAATGTGTTTGGTAATGACTTTTACTGCTCAAGTTAACTTTGAAGGACCCTGGTGGAATAAATCAAAGTCACATTGCTATTCATTTCTTTAGTCCTTGTGATACTTAAACGGTCTCAGTATCAAATGGAACATGTCACTGTTTGTTTTGATAATCTTCATTTATGCTGTCTTCAAATAACCTCTTTTGCTGAGGCATCACATTCCTCCTTCTAAAAACCCTCTCTAGAAGCTGATAAAATTGCATTCCAAGTGGATCTGAGCAAGTAATGAGAACCGCATGGGCTGGAATAATTGTTTGCCTTTTCAAGTCCCAAGTTACATTTCACATCATTTATTGCTCCACTTCTGGAGTGGACTGTGTGAATCCTTGTTTTTAGTCTTATTTGACAGCTTCAGAGTACTCAGAGAAATATAATCACTGCTCAGTAAGTGGAGGAGAAACTGGAAAAATAAAGGAAGTTTGAGCTCAATTTGCTGTGTGTCTGTAGCTCAGTGAGGAGTTTCTGCCTTTACCAGATAGCCCAGATTTCAAGGCATCATCCAGTGAGTCAGTGGTAAATTCTATATAATTATTTTGCTGTTTTCTTGATCTTCAGCCCTGTATTTTTTCCATTTGAGTGAGAGGTTGTGCTCTTTTTATGACATCAGGTTCAATTACACTGAATTCTCTAACTATTCCATCAATTACTGTGTGCACAAAGATAAGCCCATCTGTATCAGACCAGTGTCTAGATAAGATATCTCGTTATGTAGGTGTTGTGCAGGACAAACTGCACACAAACTGGCTGTCACAAGATCTTTATATAAAGATCTTAAAATTCAGGAAAAAAAAATTAAAAGAGACATTTTGTGAACAGATAAAATTCTTTTGAGTTTATTCCAATTACAGAAGGATCATTTTGATGTGTTCAGAATGACTGTATTATCTTCTTGATTTTGTTTGCTGCTTGAGAAATGATTCACTAAAAATATTAGCTCAGACAGATGAAAGAAGAAACTCTTAAATCTACCCCAAGTCATGTATTAAGGCCTCCATTAGTATATAGATAATGTTTTAGACAGTTTTACCTTTCACTACTTTTTAGTCTGGAGTTTGGCTTAGATGATGTTGAAAGAGTTATTTAAAGTGAATATATTCATGCACGCTTCTAGAGCAGGCAGCTGTACACAGTAATTCCATTTACTGACTGATAAATAGTGGATCATGCATTTATATTACACGTTTATGCCTTCAGGGAAAGCTTTCTTACAAGTGTAGTGAATTTTTTTTTTCCTCAAGGAAAATGATCAGTGTGGAAAGGTCTCTTACTTGTGGTTAAGCCAAAACATCATTCTGATCAGCAGCCTGAAATCAAATCATGCAGTGAATTTTCTCAGAAATGATTGTCCCAAAAATCAGCATTTATGTATGGATTAATGTTAAAATTTCAAACTGACACTTTCAACATTTAGAGAATTTATAGGTTAATAAGAGGCCATGGAAGATTTTGGCTTGCTTTGGCCTTTCATTTTAAAAAGGAGATTTTTAAATTTTCTTGATTTTTCTTAAAAGGTTTGTGAAATCTTGGGCATTCTGATATTTAAGAAGCAGTCTGAAGCAAATAAAATAGACTGAGTGAAATCTCCTGCTGCATTTTTAATTTGCCTCCTGACATGAAGGATCTTCTCACTTCTCCCTCACCACACTCATCCTCACCCATAAATTATTTCCCTTTCCAACACTCCATGTCTGGTGACTTCTCTCTGGCACTGCTGGCACTTGGGAGTTTGGGGGATTTATTGAACAGCAGAATTTTAAGCCCCAGTAAAGAGATTTTCACAGCTTCTCAATGGTTTCAAATGTCTCATGGGGAAACTGGGTGGCCAGAAAGGCTGTCCTGAAATTCCCACTCTGCCCTAAACAAGGATGAATTTAAAATTGGGTTTATTTAACAACAGAGTAACTTTAGCTGTTAAACTGATAAAACATTTCAGAGGACGGGCGATGGGACCTTAGAGGGGGAATGTGTGCCCTGAGTTGGGTTTATGTGCTGGACTGACTGGTTCTCCTGTGGATTTTTGTTTTAAAGGACCACTCAGAAAACCCTCTGGGCGCAGCAGTGACGCTGGCTCATGAGCTGGGACACAATTTTGGGATGAATCACGACACACTGGAGAGGGGCTGCAACTGCAAAGCATCCACTGATAAAGGGGGCTGCATCATGAACCCCTCCACTGGGTAAGTGCCAGGCTCAGCCTGGCAAGCTGCACAAGCTGCAGCTACAGTGGGACAGCTGTGGCTTCATTTTGTGCCTCAGGAACAAAATGCACCAAAAAAAAGAAAAGGTTTTTCAACACCAGTTAGATCTTGTTGCAGTTATCCTCTTCAAGGTGAAAAAATTCAATGTTATCAGAGCACACGTACTATTGCACCTTTCTGTTTCCAAGTTAACAATGTGAGAGACAAAAATGCTGTAAGAAACTGGGTAATTAAAAAAAGAAAAACCAACCAAGCTGTGTTGCAAGTGTTAAATCAGAATTTCACCTTCTCTCATCTTGCCAGCTGAGCACCAGTCACAATAGGAAATGAGCCAAGTCTGAGATGAGTGGGTAGGAAATTCAGTAATGCAGGAAATGCTCTTTAGACTCTCTGCAAACTCTTTGTCTCATGCAAAGCAGGTGTTTAGTTTTGCACAAACTTTTGTTGCAAGTGTGGAGCAATTTTAGCTTGTGAGAAAATTAGTTCTGCAAGGTTGGTGGGATTAAGGCTGTTCTGTGTCCAGAGGGAGATCTTCCAAGAAAAGAGTTTAGAAATGTGGGAAATAAAAACCAGTGAACCTGTGGTCACTTCTGTGAGTGCAGGGCCAGGAGCTGACTCAGTGATCCTGGTGAGACCCTTCCAGCTCAGGAAATTCCCTGATTCCCTGGCAGGACTGACGGGGGGCTCTGCTGGTGGCAAAGGCACTGTGCCAAGGCACAAGAGTGTTTTGTAGACACTGAAATTTCAGGCACTCTGGGCAGAGTGAGCTGTCACTGCTTGCAGGGATGTATTTTTAATTCCTGTTCAAAGGAAGGATATGAGGAATGAGTTCTCCATGTCCATGTTCAGACTAGGACTGAAAGGATTAAATCAAAGTAAGATTTGCCAGTTAAACTGCCTGTGACTGGAATCCAGTAAGAACCAGTGGGGCAAATATCTGCCAGCAGTGTAGGTACAGCTGGATGTGCCTTAGGACAAGAGGATGGTCTGGATGTTCTCTGAAGTCCCTTCCAGCTCCAGCATTCGCTCTGTGTGTTTAAAGTTCATCTGTTGCTTAAAAACCTCTTCTGGGAATTGTGATCAGCTCTCCCTCTGCCTTTTCCAAGACTGCAGATTTCTGGGAAAGAGGGGGAGCAATGTGGGAGAGGCCAGGGAGGGTTGGGCAGGGTTGTTCCCTGCTGGTCAGCCCAACAGCAGCCTTGGAATTCCTTCAAAGGCAAAGCTGTCACCCTCCATCAGGGCAGAATTCTGGATTGTGGCCACAGGCCAAGCACAGCAAGTTGAGAGACAAACAAAAGAGAGTTGTGAGAGTGGAGGAGAATGAGAGGGACTTCTACAGTGTGAGAAAGAAAAATAACTCAGCTCTTCTGAGACAATGGGTGGTAATTATCCCCATGGAACTGCATCCTGCACAGGTCAGGCTCTGTGCACACTCTGGGGACAGAGTGAAGTGGGAGAGTATTGTAAATGCAGGTGAACCCAGTGGGAAGAAATGATGTCTGACTCAATTCAGAAGGCTGAATGATTTCTTTATTATAACTATGCTAAAATATATTAATATGCTATATAAAAAAGGAAGATACTAAAACTACATACTACTTTCTCTATCTCTCACACAACTCGTGACCCTCTCCCGAGAGTCCAGCCCCAGGTGGGTTGGATCAGGCTCAGACCATCCTCACCAGAATCCAATCAAGCACTCACCCCAGGTAAACAATTCTCCAAACACATTCTACATAGGAAAAACAAGGAGCAGAAATAGAAATTGGTTTCTCTTTCATTTCTCTCTGTGCACCTTTATGAAAAATCCTTAGAGGGAGAGAAATGTGCTTGCCACAGGAGAGGGCTCTGAGCTGAGGTGGTGTCACTATTGGACACAAAGTAAGTACACAGACACTTGGTAAGTTTAAATGCTAAAAAGGAGAGCATTTTATTTGAGCATCTGATATTTATAGAATTTCAGAGGTGTCTCTGGAATGGAGGATGGCATTACTACCTCTCCAGCTACACTGGTTAAACCTACAGTCTATCAATTCTCTCTTCTCACAAAGAAGAATGCAAAAAAATTATTATTTACATGAACAGTGTGTGAGAACTCCAGTAGAAATATGTAAACAGATCAGAAGGTTGAAGAAGCTTTATGAGAACTTTAAGACTTTCAAAAGAACTATAAAAGAAAACTTAGCACTTTTAAAAATCAGGGCAACAAGGTGGTGGGGAGCTCTGGGCAGGCAGGGCTGGGCTCTGAGCTCCTCAAGGAAACATTCCAGTTTCTGTCAGCTCAGCTGAGTTACTGGGTCTGCATCCAGCTGCTCCACTTTGCAGTAAACACAGGGATGCTCTCAGGATAAAAATTTCTGGACAATTTCTGAACTCATCTGAGAGGGATATTAAATATCCCTTCCTCATTCTTCCTTCACGCTGGAGCCCTTTGGGTGTGTCTGACCCTGTCCTGGGTGCTGGATGTGCCAGTCCTGACACTGGGCTTGGGCTGGCTCAGGGCAAGGTCAGAGCAGGGCTGTGCCCACTCAGAGTTCCCAGGGTATGAGGAGCTGGATATTCCATTCCTCATCCCAAGCAGCTCAGCTGCCCCGTTGGGGTTTCTGCAGGACCCTCCAGGCTGAAGGCGCTGCCCCCCCCCCCAGCACCCCGCAGGTTTGGGCAGGGCCGGTCAGCCCCACCTTGTGGATTTTCACATCCCCCTCCTTGGATTTTCACCAAACTCTGCCTTCAGCTCGTGCCTGAGGGAGAGCTGTGGCCTCACAGCCCTGAGCAGGCTGATTGTTTGCACTGATTATTGATTTAGAAATGGAAACTTTGGGTTTATGGCCTTAGGCTTTATCTCGACACCGTGCTGTCAAGCCGTGACAAATATCCTGGAGAACGCTTCATGCCTCGAGCCAAGCTGCATCTCACCAATTTCAAATTAACACTTTGAATATTTAATTACCCAACGTGTCTCACCAATAGCAATATTCCCTCAAGCACCATTATTGAAGGAACACTGAAAAGTTTTCCTCTCTGGAAGGGCTTGTCTGTTAAGGGAAGGCCAAATGAATGTTCCTTATCTCAAATGCACTCTGGAAATAGCCAAAAAATCAAAACTAAGAGCATACCCCGACCATTTAGAGAGACAGCCTGTTCTCAGTGTACTCACTGCACTGACTCTGTGCTTTTCTTATTGGTTTAAGGTAGATTTAATGAGTGGAATAAAAAAAATCTAGCTGAAGTTAGTGTAAAAAGCACTGAGAAGTCCTTATCTGATGTCTACAAAAAATAGGAAATATCTAAGTTATACCAGAAAGGCCTCTGAGAATTTAACTTTGCAGTCATTGGTGTGGTCATGCACAAAAGGGAATGTTTTAAGGCTGTTGACTTAAAAGGGATTTAATCAATTATTGTAATTTCTTTCAGTTCTTCTGTTTCAGTCTTTGAAGAGGTCTTGGAAATTATGTCTTGGTGGGAAAAAACCTCCAGGGATCAGGGTGGAATTTAAACTCTGTTGGATCTATCCTTTAATCAGCTTTCTATAGTTTTTATTCTTAAAAGATACCAGCAAGATGAGCACCAGTTGTGTGTGAGCTACAAATGTCTAAAGACCTACTACTTTAGCAGGATGTATTTTTTATAACATGGAATCAAGCACAAAACCCCACAAATTTGTGTCAATACAGGACTTGGAGATATTTAAGTATCTGCTATGAAAATCACGTAAATCCTTCTGTAGAAGTGGGGGTGATTCCTATAAAAATACTATCAATAAGGAATATTTAGTTCTAAAATTAATATTTAGTACTACAGAATATTAATATTTAAATAGGTTTAACATTGATACTAATCATATCAGTAAGGAACATTTAATACATATTGTCCTCTTTTTTATGCATCTGTTGTAATGATATTCCTCTAGTTTTTTTTAATTGTCTTGTACATGGACAGTTGCAAGTGACAAAGAAGGAATATTAGAGAGATTTGTGAATCTTTATGCTGAGATCTTATTATCTGGAAACTAAGGGACTGGGCTGAGCCAGTGAGGCCACTTCAGTATTCCACTTTTTTTTCCAAATATCTCCCTAAAGTGAAAATATTCCTCCTCTTAGGAGTGAAAATATTCCTCCTGCCATGCAGATAAATACCAAAGACTTCTGGTGCAGCCAAGGCATTGGGCTGGATTTATGCCCTTGAAATGTGACCAGAATTAGCACTGCAGAGCAGAATGCTGCCAATTAGCAGTGCTCATTTATTTAATAATTTTGGAAATGGAATTTTTACACGCCCTTCTTCATCAAAAAAGAGCACAGGGCCTTCCATGGGGCTTGAAGCCAGGTGAGCTCCCACTAAGAAGTTGAAATATTGACTTCAGAGATGTTTGAGATTTTTTTGCCAGCTTTAAGGGAAGCAAAATTTTGATAGTTGGTGTTCTTCCTTCCTGTAACTCAAGGGTTGAACTTCCCCTGAGCCACTTTCCTGTGTCCTTGAGTGCTGTGCTCTTTTAGCTTCCATGCAGGTTCAACACAGGGAACTTGTCTGCAGGGGGATTTGTTCTTCCCTCCCTCTCCCAGGGACTGCTCCTTGATGCCTTTCCATTTCCTGCTCCTGGCTGAGGTTAATGAGGGCAGGAATCCTCCCAGGACAGTTTCACCAAGCCCATTCAGATGCTGATCCTACAGTTGGTTTTTTTTCCCTTTGGGATGCCCAATACCCGCAATAAAATCCCCTTTCACTGGCACCTGGTGGAAGCGTTTTTTCTTCCCAGGTTCATTTCTTGTTGCTGGATCATCCCAGCCAGGGGTGAGGAAATGGCTCCCAGGACAGAGCCATGTGTTCCATCCCTCTTGGCCTTCCCACAGACACAAGCTGGTGGAAAATGGGGAAAGGGCTGCTTGGTGGTGTTCCCCTCCAATCCCCTTTGCACCTGGATATGGGAATGGTGGAGATTTTTTTCTCAGCTCTGTCCTACTGCCCTACACCCCCTTTGCTTTCTCTGTACATTTATTATGAGATGGAACACCTCACATTGATCTGGAAGGTTCTCCTCAAAGCCCATGATGGAGAAAAGATTAAACAAATGCAAAATAATTTAAAATACTCAGGAAAATATAAATTCTGTATGGGCTATTGTTTCAGGACATGTAATGAGCAGTAGATATTAAAGAAGTGGAAAATCTGATGTGTGAGAGAGCATGGCTATTGCTATTTGCTTAACAAACTTCTGAATGAAAGAACATCTTTTGGGAAACTTTTATTTTAATCTAGGCTCCTAGCAGACCTGGCTTTCCTCTTTTCCAAGTCTTCCAAGGCATATTCTGATTTACAGCCCTTGATGACACACAGGAAGGAGGAAACAGCTTCTTTAGGATACTTCCCCTCACAACAACTCCCCTTTGTCCTGTTCCTTCTGTGTGATGCTCCTTTTGAAAAGTCAAGAATGAACTGAACTCTGCCTGCCTTGTTTCCCCCCTGTTCTTATCTTGAATCTTGTGTTCCCCTTCCCAATTTTCACAGCCAGGATTTAAAGTCACTCTCTCAGATTTTAAATTGAATTTACTCAGATAAATATGACTGTAAGCATTACAGGGAAGTGGAGCTTGGGCTGTGACACTGCTGGTGGAAATTCCTGTCCTGTCCTGTGTAGTGATGACAATGAATATAAAAAGAAAAGAGAAATGAGATCAATTTAATTTCTCAGCTACAGATTATTATTTTAGAGGATTTTTATGGAATGGTGCCTCACAGGAAAAAAAGAACAGCTAATTTTGAGTAATTGCCTTTCAGTACACAATTTCACTTTAATTATTGAGTTTTTGGAGGCAGGGTCTGGTGGAGGAGACCAATTAGGAGCCCAGAAAGAGCACAGAGTAGAAATCATATGTAGAAAATATGGGTTCAATTACTGTTGTAACTTGTAAAAGACATTTTTCTAACCAGTCCCAAAAAAACCCCACTGTTATCAGTAAATTTTTAAGTAAAATTCAAACCTTTATTTTAGAATTAAAGCAGGGAGACAATGGGAAGCTGCCTATTTTGTGAATGAGACTGAGAGCAAAGGTGATCTGTTAAGACTCAGCTGAGTGACAGTCCCAAATTAAACTAATGACTCTAATTAAGCACGGCTGGGGAGAAATGGGGGGAAATTAACCATGGGAAGGACCATCAGGTGGGCTTCTTCCAGGTACCACTGAAAAAGAGCCTGATGCTTAGTGGGTTTTAATTCCCTCCAGGAGCAATTAGATATTCTGCACTGAACACTGAATACCTCAGTAGTAATTAAGGTGAGATAAAATATTTAAGTGAAAACAGAGTGGCTTTTTCCTAAGCAGTAGTACCAGATGTCTGTGAGGGGCTCAGAGTGGCACCAAAGGAGCTGCACAGGAGATGCAGCAAATGTGAATATTCCTGTTTGCCTCCCTGGGGATGAGCTGGGCCATGGATCTGCTGTAGAAGTGGTCCAGGCATTCCTGGATGAGCTTGGGAAACATTTGCTATTCAGAGGCCAATTCTTGTGTTGTGGAATCTGGGAGAAGTTATCCTCGAGATGCAGCTCTGGTGTGAGTGAGGAAGAGTTCATTTCATGCTTTGCTTTCATGTGTTAGCTTCAGTGGCCAAGGAGGGGTGCATCACACTTTATTTTCTGCTTTTTTTTTTTTTTTGTAAATAAACACCCATTTCTATTTGCAAGAAAAAGCTGATTTTATTAGCTCCCCTCTATTGACACCTTCTGTGGTAGCAAATATATTATCAGAGACATCTAAAATAGCTTTTGTTTATTTTCTCTTCCTGCCCTCATTCCCATTTCCTGCTTGTTCCATACTTTGGAAGGTCTTGCTGATTTTCCTGGTCTAAGGGCTCAGACTTAGAAGATTCCTCTGGAGTTTGTGCTCAGTGCAAGGGCAGAGTTGGCAGAAGCTTTGGCATTCAGGTGCAGCTGTAAGTGCAGGAGTCCAGCAGCAGAATTCCCTCTTCCCCAAACTTCTGGGCTCCAAGGGTGCACCAGGAATGTTCTCCATGATGCCTTGTGCAGGCTGCCCTAGAGCAGAGGCTGGGCAGAGTCACAAAACAAAGCAGGGATTTATTCAAGGATCTCCTCATGGATCCACCTTGGGCAGCACCAGAGCCCAGCCAGGGCTGCACCCAAATGCCCCAAAATGGCCCCAAAATGCACGAGCGCTCCCGGGGGCTCTCCTGGGATCAGCTCTGCTCCATTGGCACCTTGGAGTTCATTGTCCCATTCCAGCTCCAGCCCAGGCAGTCCCACCCTGCTGGTTTTTCTCTCTCCAGCCCACGGGGTTTGTGCTGCTGGGCTGAGGTTTGGATCATTTGTCCTTGGTGCCCAGCTGGAGCAGGAATTGTTTTGTCTCCCTGCTCTGTGCAGAGCTCAGCATCCCCTGATATAAAGCTCAGACCCTCATACTAAAGCAGCACAGAATCTGAAAAATAGAAAACCTAAAGCCTAAAAATACAAAAGCTAAAACCTAATTGCCCAGAGCCACTGAGGTGTCACAACCTGGATTAGTGAATATTCCTTAATTAAGTGTTAGGTCACAGGTGTGTGAATTGTATCTGTGTCCAGGCTCTCTGCCCAAAACCATCTGATATTTCTTGTAGAAGTCTGGGTTTGGGAAGAGAAACTGGCCTCTGCACCCAAACCCCAACCTGGTTTGCTCCTGTGCTGCTGTTTGCTTCCACTTCTGGTGAACTGGAGCAGCAATTCTGGGAGCTGTGTGAAAATCCAGGTGATGGGACCACCCAAATGAAAAGCAAGCTTTGTGGAGGCAGGAGGATGAACATGAATGAGGATTCCTCAGGATCTGCCTGGCTGCAGCTGGGTTGGCTGAGGGGGTTCAGAAGCTCCTTCATTCCTTCTCCAGGGCAGGGTCTGGGGGAGCAGAACCCCGTAATTAAAGTGTTCACAGCTGCTGGCCTGTGATGGTGCTGAAGGTCTGTGGATCCCTCATTACCATTAATGAGGTTTAGGGCTGCACATCAAAAGCAGGCCAGTGGCAGCAATGCTGATTTTTACACTGCACAAATGAATATTTGCATCTTAGAGGGCTCCTGGAGAGCTGCTGGGCTCCGTGGGTTTGGGTCTTAAAGGGTTTTCTGAGGAGCCTTCTGCTTTTGTTTGATTTTTGAACTGCCACGGGAAAAAATATTTATTTAACTACTTTATAAACCTGAAGTTAAATAAATAAAATACAGTGAAAATATCTCTTAAGGACAAGTTGGGGAAGTGCTAATCACTTGTCCCATTTGTTGTACTGTTAGTTTCAATCACTTTTCTCCTTTTTGAAAAATGATCTCAAGGAGGCAGAACATAAGGTCACCATCATTTTGGTCATTCAAAGGCTGAACTGGAGTCTCCAGATGTGAAAATATACACCCTCCAGAGACTTCAGCACACTGCTCCAGAGCACAGCCAGGTATGCCATGAAAACAGCATCAACTTGAAGGGAAAAACACTTTTTCCAGCACATCTCCAGACTTAAAAAAAAAATATAAAATAAATAAAGCTTAAAAAAAGACAAAAGGTCAGAGTGAAATGGGAAAGAAATCAGAAATAGAGTGTGGGAAACGACACTTCAGTCTACTGAGTGGTTCTCTTTTTTTTTCTTGTAGAAGTCTTGCAGCATCTTGTAGCTGCAGAGCTGTTAAATGTTAGATAATCAAACCATTAGTAGTTAGCACAGAATTCCCTGACCTCTCTCAGTCGTTTTCAGTTGTTCAGACCTCACTTTGCATTTTTTCGGTCTGGCAGCTTAGAGCCATTAAACTCTGGAGTCAGCAGAACTATCTGGAATTACCTCTGTTACAATTTGAGGAAAATGAAATTATCTTTCAGATGTAAACAGTTTCTAATTAAACTCCGAAGCTGTTTATGTTTCCAAACCAGTCTGAGCTGAGCTCGGCACAAAGACAGACTTCTTTGTTGTCTTTTTCTTTTTTTAATAACGTTGATATACTGATGCAATAAATTACTTGTGACAGAGCTAGGTCTGTTGTGCCAGCAATGCAACTGCTTTTTTTAAAAAAAAAAAAAACAAAAAAAAAAACCTTAAGCAACATATCCCTCTGCCCCAGTAATTTAGCACATTGCATTCTGGTCCTTCCTTTAGTAGGAAACAGCCACGAGATTACAGAACAGATTTATGTCAGTCTTTCTCTTCACTCCAAATAGCCCCATGTCTGCAGTGCATTTGGCCTTCTTTTTTTTGTTAATAATTTCCATGCCTGGCAGATACATTTAATTTTTGTGATAAATAAGATCTGCATTGAAGAATTAGGAGCATTGGTTGAAATCCATTTCATTTTCCCCAGTTCTTTGCAGGAGTGGGTCACTGTTAATAATTAGCACTCAGAACTGTGGGGCAAAAAAAAAAGAGGATAATTGCTTTTTATTTGGTTTAGTCTTTGCCTTTTCAGTAGATGTGCTGTTAGAAGGGAAAATAATTGGATTTGCTGGTGTATTCTCAAGGTTAACTCACAGATTGACAGCATGACTTTGCTGTAAGTGAAGCTGACAGGGAGAGAGGTGACTTCTCAAATGAAAACACATTTTACTCCTGGTGTGATTATTTATAGCAGATACTTAAGGACAAGCAGGGGTTTCTGCCACGAGATGTATCCACTTTTCCTGGCCTGGATGCTGGGATGAGAGAGCTCAGCTGCTTTTTGTCTTCTTGCTGTAATATCCATAGGAATTATAGCTCTGAGAGGGACATTTTTATCCTGCAGTGCTGCTATTGCCATGACCCACGAGAACAAATCATATCAGGACATTTCCCTTTATCTTGGCTGTCTGTTTCATCCAAAAAAAAAAAAAACAAAAAACCAAAAACAAACCCCAAACTTTTCAACCTGCAGGGATAAATCTGCAGAGCAGCACATGGAGAATTAAGCACCCAGTGTCCAGTTTTAATTGGTGTTAATGAATTCCAAATTCCTGGTTTAAAAATGGAATTATATCTAAAAGGGCAAATCCTTAAGGTCACATGAAAGCTCCTTTTTGAACATGTGTTGTGTGCCCAGGAGCACTTGAAGGAATTTCTGTGGACTTGGAAGGCTGAATCCCTGTAATTAACTGGTGCCCACAGCTGCATTTGCCACAGTTGTCATGGGAATCACAGAGCCTTTGTGCCTGCCATAGATGTGCAAAATGTTGAAAATTTTACCCTGACAATTCCTTCCTGCAAAGTCATTCTTGATCTTTTCTAGTGTCAAATCCTGTCAGAGTGCTGGGCACGTTTTCCTGGGGGGTTCTGGTGGCAGCAGGGCAGGGAGGCTCCATTTCAGCCTTTGCAAATGAATGATGCAGCCCCAGTGATGGATTAAGATATAAAACCACCTATTTTAGAGTAAAGGCACTGAAAATGAAGAGGTGAAACAACTTTGGTGTCCTGGAGAGCCTTTCTGTCTGCCTCTTTCAGCGTGGAAATTGTGTTCATCTCCACCCCTGGCAGCCAGCAGGTGAGAAATCCAGAGCTGGGAGGAAAACTCCCAGGATTTCATCAGGGTCCACATGGGTTTGGGGCTTTTTTTTCGATTTTTCAAAAGCTTTTCATTCCTGTGAGTGAAAGTTTTAATTTGCTCATTAAGGATCCCTCAGTCTTGGATCAGGGCTGGATCCATCCTGTCCTTATGGCTAGAAATAATGAAATAAATACAATGTGGCAGCTAATTTTTCTTTGTTCCAGCTCTGTAAAAAAGAAAGGGGAAGGTAGAAAAAATGATTCCTTGTTATTATACATTTAGGGGTTTTTTTTTAAGAATTCTGTTTCCACTCATCTGAGGTGTTTTGGATGATATAGGATAAAGAGCTTTTTTCTCATAACAGAAGAGGGGTAGGTGGAAATGCTGGGGGAATGCAGACTAATTTCTGGCACTGTTTTTCCTCACTTATCTTTCCTTTGGATCTTCCCAAAGAACAAAAAATTGAGCCATGATCCTCCTGTCTTGGAGTCCTGATTTATTAAGAGCCGGGGTAGTACAGATGCTAAGTGAAATCAATATGAGCCTGTCCCCCAGGTATTTATTATTCCCAGCTTTTTGCAGGCTCAGATTCTTTTCTCCAGCACCTCCATCTCAGCAAGTGGCATTTCCATGCTCTTCCCAGGGAGCAGCTTCTCCACATGCTCCATCCAGAGGGCTGATCCTCGGGGTTTGTCTGTGCCAGGAGCTGGACTTGAGGCTTCTTGTGGGTCCCTTCCAACTCAGGATTTCCTATGAAATCCCTTCTCCCTAGCCTGGCTTTCTCCTGGTTGGATTTAGCCCTATTTGGGGTCCACTTCCCTTAACTTGGTGTCATTTGATCTGCTCACCTGGTGTCCAGGCTCATCCTCACCCAAATCCATCTCCTGAGCCTGAGTACCCTCTTAATGATTGGTCTTTCAATCAATCGGATTCCCAAAGTCAGATTTTTTTTTTTTTCATCCCTGTCTGTTCCTGGCCCATTTTAAAAAATCAATTCCAAGGTTTTTCAAGGGAGAAAATTAGAATGTAACTGCCTGGAACAAAATCAGATTGTAAAATCATGTTGAGAACTAACCAAAGCACCTTTTCCCTAATCAGAAATCAGCAGGAAGCTGATCTTCAGCACTGGTTTGGACCATTTGTCTTTATTTGCTCGTCACATGCTGAGGATCTTGTGTTTTGTGTGACAAAATTTAAACTCAGGGCACTCTGCTTGTGCTCCTTATCCAGATTTTCCTTCTCTGCTGGGAGCTGCTGGCAGGCACAGGGTGTCTGCATCCTGCTTTTCCTTAGCCTGGGACCAGACCTGACCCGGCCTTTTCATCCCTCCCTCTGCTCTGCCTTGCTTTTTGACTTTTCCTGTAGTCAGCATTGGATTAGCCTCAAATTCTAAGCAGTAGATTGTGAAACCTGAACTCTCAGCAATCCAGCAAGTTTTTATTAATGAGGTAGTGGTCTAAAAGGAAACAGAGCAAAAGATGAGCCAGAGGCAAATTCAAACTGATTACAGCTCCTTTCCTTGGCTGTCTGGTTTCCAACAGGAAGAACAGTTGTCTGAGTTCAATTCCCATGGAGCTTTTGCAATGCAGATAACTCCAGCACAGAGTCAGGATCCTGTCAGGGGTGATAAATTGCTTTAGTATTGCTTCACCCCCAGAACACAAAGAAAAGTCACAACAGGCCTCTCCTCCAAGAAAAAACTTCTCTGACCATCTATTTGTCAAAGGGAAAGTAACTGCTAATAATGTTTTATTTGGCACTTTTGTGACTGCCACAACAGTCTATACTGTATAAAGCCATTAAGTGTTGCTCCCTTGCTGAATGGATTTTTGGGAACCATCCAGGCATTTGTTCTGTCGCTGCTTTCTGCCCTCAAGTCCCACATTCAGCGTTGTAAATCTGCCTTTTTGAATATTCCAGGTAGTTCAAATTTCACCTTCCGTGTAATGGGAGAGGTCAAGCCTCAGCTGGGGCTGTGTCAATCCAATCTGGGCACTTGAAGGGAGATTGCAGGAATACATTCTGGGAATCTGCACTATCCCCAGGGGAAAATTAAAACCAACTTAAGGCAATTGTGTGCAAAGTTGAAACATTTCCTTGGAAAGGCTTTCCTTCCAATAAGCCTGGAAATTCTGCTGTAGCACAACAAGGCATCCTAGCAGACATCAATTAAATGAACCACCAGTGTGATATATTCCCAGTTATTTATTGGAAGGGTTAGCAGCCACCATGTAGTGAACATGACAAAAGCTGTAGGAGAAATCTGGGTTTGTTTTGAAGTCACTGACCATGAACCCAGTCAGAAGAGCTTTGATGTCATCTCTAACTACATGTCCCAATTCCGTGCTCTACTTTATCGATGCTCTAGGGATTAAAACTCTAAAAGAGGAGCAAGGGAGTGAAAAATAGGGTAGAAAAATAAGTATGAGTTGTCAGACATCCTCTACCTTTTGAAGCAAACTTCCCCTTTAAATACTTTAGATAAAACCACTCTACATTTTTAGCTAAATCCTTCCAAATCACCTGAAAAAGATGTGCCCCATCAGCTCTGGGATTGATGTCTTGGGCAAGGCTCTGCCTTGTGCTGCTTCCAAGAGCCCAAATGCTCCTCCAGCTTCCCCCCTCCTCCTAATTTTCCCAATTTGCTGTTTGCAAAAGCTTTAGGTGTGAAACAATCTGCAGGTGCCTTTAAGCTCCTCCTTTATTGTGCTGGTGGGGTCAAAAACTGCAGTTGTGCCTTTCTCTCTCAAAAGTACTTAGAAATTAAGACATTGTTTAAATAATGGATTAAAAAGCCCTCCCATATTATGGCACTTGTCTAATTAATAGATTAAAAAGTCCTTCCACATTATGGCACTTGTCTAATTTTAAACAATTGCTACTAAAGCGTGAGGTGTAGGAAATAACGTGTAGTGACAGGACTTGATACATGAAGGGGTCTGTAGTATTTGAACACCTATTTCAATATCAAAGAAAACTGGATTTTATCTCCTGCTTGACACCTAATTCTGTGAAGTTCTTTATGCTTACTAATTCATTAACATACTTGCTGTACAGAAGAGCTGGAGTGTCAAAAATGTCATCTAATAGCAAATTCACTTTCATTCTGGTAGGCTCATCTCTCTTAGGAGCCCATAAAAAGTTGCTTGCAAAAAGCTGGAGAGTAGTAATAATGTCTAGAAGGTTAAAACCAAGGGAGATGCTTTTGAGTGCAAAAGAATTACGTCAATTAGATCAGGAGTTAGAGGAGGCTGGAAAATTGTCACAGTTCCTTGAAATCAACACCTCCCTGTCTCTAGAAACATTCATGCTGCTTGAGTTCTGCCTTCTAGAGGTTTATTCTTGGGGTACCCCCCCTAGTGCTGCCATTTTTCCATGAAAAAATTGATTACACCCATATTACCAAAACCAACCCTATCCCTATTCTTTAATTTAATCCCCTCCCCACCCTTATTTTTATGTTCTTATGTAAAACTGGGATATGCAACAGAAAACTCACATATTTCTGTGTCAGGCATTGTCTAGAATCTGAACAAGGAGGAGTTCAAACTCACCTCTCCATAATCCAGTAAATCTGCATTGCGCATCCCCTCCAGCTGTGAGCCAAAAATCAGGAAATTCAGAGATTAAGGAGAGTAAATATTCATATTTTTTAATCTCAAAGGGTTGAGACAGACACAAAGTCACTGTGGTGGTCAGTTTAGACAAGGTGTTGTCATGGAAAATGCTGGAAATTCAGGTGTTGGACTAGGGAAATTTCTGACTCAGCACCCCTCTTGCCTTCAAGCACCTTCATGGTCCTAAAAAGTACAGCTGACGCCAGAGCTATTTCCAGATAGAGCCCCTCAGGTTTGGGTTTTCAGGAATTCCGAGCAAAGTTCCGTCCCAGTTTTCTGCACCTTTGGAAATTAGCCAAAAGTTGTTTCCATAACCATGCTCAAAAAATTTAAAATGTCCTTTTTAAAAATTATATAATCTCCAATTATCATATTACCTCAGGGAGGGAGGTCTGGTGGTACTTAACAGAGCTCTTTGGGGCTCTTGTGCATTTTAATTGAGTGAATAATTGTAAAACACTTCAGGGTCTTTTGGTAAAAGGCTCTGTATAAACATTGCCATAATGCTGAATAATCAGGTTGTGATGTGAACTGGAAGAAATTAGCCCTATAAATAGATGTGTGTGTATATATATATATAATATATATATATATATAGTGACTGTGTATGTTTGTACACCAACATTTGGGACAGAACAATGCAGTTCCTTTAGAAAATAGGAGCAGCTATTGAATAAGAAACAGAAAGCGAGATTGGCTAGGGATAATCATAATAATCAAAATATTTTCATGATATGGTGAGCCTGTAGTTTATCCTCCTGTGCAATGGATAGAGAATTCCCAGAATCATTGTGTTACCCCTTGAGTGGCTGGGAACCAGACAAATGTGTGGTGGTTTATGGTGAAGGAGCTCAGGGGAGGTGGCCCCAGGTTCTGAGGTGTGGACAGAGAGGATTTGGAGGAACCAGAGGAGTTGCAGCTTTCCTGAGGTGCTGCTGCAATGCAGCTGGAGGGGTTTGGGTCTCCTGCAGCTGAAGGCGGTGCCCCTCCAGGCATGTTCCAGATGGAGCAGTGGGGAGGGCAGGAATGGGAACATCCCAGCAGCCTGAGCAGTGGCAGCAGTGCTGGAGGTGCAGCTGATCTGCTGTGACCTGCACGGGTCAGCACCTCTGCCCCTCCTCAACGCTCTGCCTGCCTCATCTCCTCAGCCTAAAATTTGCTGGGGCAGTGGCTCAGTTCTGGGCTTGTACTTTCCTGTCATTCAGCCCCTGAGGAAGGGGAATTCCTCTGAAATGGAGATGGCGGAGATGAGCTTTTATATTTCATGAAAAAAAAATAGGGGGGAAAAAAGAGAAGAAGCCTGTGCTGGGCAACGAGGTGCTGGTACAAAGAATTCTCTCTTCTTAAATGGGACTTGACAGAGTGCTGATGCCACTTCACTTAGTTAATGGAAGGAGCCATCTAATACAGGCTAAATGCAGAACTGCCTAAAGGAACCTGGCATTTGGAGGGCTGGAGTACTTGAAATATAAATGAATGGGACAAGCCCAGGCTCTGTTTCCCAAGGAATCGATTACCAGGGATCCTCTGACAATTGTGAAGGTCTTATTTGCAGGAGCAGGCAAAGCTATTTTTGTTGGAAACTGGGATATTTGTTGCTGGGGATTAAACACAACTTTTAAGCACCAAGGAGACACCAAGGAATGCTGTGGATTCGAGAGGGGCAGAAAGACTGAAGTGATTTTCCTTGCTGTAAAGCCACTGAGGAGACTGATGGAAGTGCTGGGAACAATTTGAGTTCTGTAGAGTTGTAGCCACAGCCAGAATGGTTTGACAAAATGATCCATTGTGTATTAAATCTACAGATCCAGACAGTGTAAAAAATGCATGGGGCACAGCATTTTGGAATAAGAATTAGGCTGGACTAAAGTGTCCTTTCTCTTTCCAACTGTAAAAAAAAATAAGGATCTGTAACAGAAAATGTCTTGAGTGGAGATGAATGGAGTATAAAGACTGCTGATGAATTTTTTACCTCTGAAATGTTGTCTCATGGCATTTATGAGCTGGTTTCCAACAGAGTAAGTGTCTGAGCTACCACAGGAAGCACAAACATTCCTATTTAGGTATCACTGAAATTTTGGAGACAGGTCAAGGGCTGACTTCACTGTGGAGACCCCATTTCCTTCTCCCACCCTAAGGCAGCTCCTTCCAGGGAGATCAGAAGCCTCTTTACAGGGTAGTGGGAAGAAGCTCCTGCATTTGTTCAGAGGATGAATTCCTTCCACATCACCATTCCTTTAGCATTTTTCACAAGCTCCAGATCCACTCAAACATTGGTTTGAATGCCTCTGACATCTGATATCTGTGACTTCCCTTCCCATCCCATCTGCCAGGCATTTCATTCTTCTGATGAAACAACTTTAAAATTGCAAAGACAGACAAAATACAGCCTAAAATCACAACAATCAAGTGCTGTGGCTGTTACATGGAACTTTATTGGTCAAATAAAGAAGACTGGTTGTGTATGAGAATATCACATTAAAGATCAATCAAGTTTCCAGTGAAATACCAATTAGCACCAATTGATGTGGGACCTTCTCTTGCATGGGGTGGTTACCCTGAAGTTTCTCTGATTCCACCAGCTGGGTTTATTTCTGGGTTTTTATTGCTTTATTTGGGGATTACTTGGTAAAGAAGAAGCGTTTCAGGAAATGTCATCATGTGATGTCAGCTGAGGAAACAGGCATCAGGAGCAGGAAAAGCCAGAAGATGAATGGACCTCTGAATCCAAAATAGGAAACAGCTTGAAGTTCCTTTTGTGGGGGAAACATAAAGCTCATTCATCAGCAATGGCACAGTTTCACCTCTGGCACAGAGAGAGGACTCTGCCCTCCTGCTGCTGGACAGACCCAGCTCACATCCTTGCCAATGATCTGGGAATCCAGGCATGCAAAGGATCAGCCCTAAAACAGTGACACTTTTGACTGGTGAGCTGTCCTCGTGCCCTGTGTGTGCCTGAGAGGTGTCACATGGAAATCTGCATGAATTGTGCTCCTGGATGGATTTCATTCCCTGTGAGGTGTGTGTCTCTCACCCCCGTGGGTATCAAAGCAAACCTGTGCCACTGAAGTGCAGATCTTGTGTGGATGATGCAGTGTTCATTTATTCACACTTTGATATGAGGGCCCTGTCTGATCAAGCCCTCACCATGATTTATCAGTCAGATGTATCTGGGTTTCTTTGGTTTTTTCCTGCTGTTTGGCAGGAATGTGCACCCATCTACTTGTTCACAGTCACATACACAGAATTTTGTGAGGTTTCTTCTCAGTCACACTGAGGTAGGACAGAAGTTTGTGGTGCCCTCTTAAGAACATCTCCAATTGTTCAATATAGAATGGTCAGTAATTTTCCAAGAACCTTTATTTTCTGTTCCATTACTCCAAGTACCTTCCCTGTCCTCCCTTGGGGCCCAGCTAACAGCCTGGCCCCTACCTCCTGCTATTCTGAAATTTCTTTATTTATCTTAGGCTCTGTCATTTTGCTGAAACACTGATATTTTCCAGCAATCAGCTTATTACATGGAGATGGCTATTAGCTTTCTGAAGTCATATGTCAGTGAAATTCAAAACTGTTTAGTTTAACTTGACAAGCCCTATAGTGATATTGGAAAATTATTTTCTTCTTCAGACTCATGTTTATGTTCTTTTCCAATGAGCTGGCTGTTTTATTGCAAAAGAAACTGTAAAAGAGGTAATTTTAACTAGGCACAAAATATGTTCTGCTCTGTAATGTATCCATAACCTTCTAGAAGATCCTAATTAACTTCCTTATGTCAGCATAGGAAGCTCTATTGCATTTGTAGTTGCCAAACATTTCTTTCTTTTTAATAGAAATTATCCCTTTCTATGACTTACGGGCATCATCATTCCCAAAACAAGCTTTTCATCTGAGGATATCAGAAACACCAGGAGATTAATGGAAGTCTGGAGTTCAGCAGTGCAGAATTTCTATCTGTTACCTTGAGTGTCTGCAGAGATAACAGTCCTAATAACACGTGGGTGACACAAAGCTCTCAGTGAGTAAAGTGAAATTGCCAGGTTGGCTCCTGAGCTGCTGAAATGTTGAGTTACTGCTGGGCCAGGGAGTGACAGGGGTATCAGTCTGAGGGGAGAAGCTGTTTTACACCTGTTTGTGACACAGATTCCGTGTAATTCAAAGTGGGCATGAGATTTTTGGGGAAATTGTTCCCTGTAAAGGTGGGGAGGCCCTGGAACGGGTTGCCCAGAGAAGCTGTGGATGGAGCAGCCACAGGAAGTGTCCAAGGCCAGGCTGACAGGGCTTGGAGCACCCTGGGATAGTGGAAGGTGTCCCTGGAAGTGGAGTGAAATGGTCTGCAAGTCCTTTTCCAGCCCAAACTGTTCCATGACATCTCGGCACGGAGCTGTCACAGCAGCCCTCAGGGTGATACCTTGGGTTTTGAGTTTCTCTCTTCTGTTTTGGTGTGCAGCTTTAGCTTTATATAAAGTGTCACTAGGATCTTTTCACGGGGTGGTGGAGACAAAACAATCCTATTCCAGCTGGAGACTCAAGGACAATCTCTTCAAACTTCAGGCCCGAAGCATAAACACGGCAAAAAGAGGAGGGCAGGCAAGCAAGCAAGGAGGATGAAACTTCATCATCTGAAGCTGTTAACTGGACACTTAACTCCTGTATGCAAATGGACTAAAACTTATAAAAACCTGAGATCTCAGGACCAAGCTCTTTTGCTTCCATCTTGGAGCCGTCCAGGTGCCGCCAGGGTGTGGCCTTTGAAGGCTCTTCAATAAATTTCCATTTTATTCCTCTGAGCTCCATCTACTCCAGCTCCTTAAGGCATCAAGGACACGGTGCCATCAGCCAGGCCTTGGTCCCTCATCTGTGAGGCAAACTGCAAACATCCATCAGCAGAAATGGAATTGAGTTCTGCCAGAGAAAAGCACCAGTTACCTGCTGGTATTTGTGGTGCACGGGAGCGTTTTGTTCTCTCTGTCTTGGGTGTTTTGCAAGAGGAGTGGGAGCTGGTAGGTGCCTGCACAGCAGGGCCCAGCCTGCACTCAGCACTGGGAATTCCAACAGGAATATTTTCAGTATACAGTCCTGCTGATTTAAAATAAGAGCTATCTTTGCTTTAATCATGCAGTTCCCAAGCTCAGCTTTGATGAATTGCAGAAGCAGGCTCTTATCAAGTAACAGTGGTTTTTAGTTTTTGGGTTTTTTTTTCCTGAAAAGAGCAGGAAGTTTGCCATTCTTCAGAGCAAGATGAATGAATTTGCCATTTGAGGCTGAATTTTCCAAGAAGAATTAGGATCTTTTGCAGTCCTGCAAATTCAGGATACTACTTGCAAACCCAGCATTTCTTTAGGCTCATAATCATAATTTGCATTATAATTCCATAAGCAAAAGAGAGAGAAGGAATTTCAAATGTGAACACTTCCAATCCTTAACAGCAGCTACAAATTGAATTGAAAAAGTGAAAATTCCCTTACTCACAGTCAGAAATTATTATTATTATTAATGGGTTGAGCTCAATTTCACAGTGAATTGCTGTATCTCAATTCTGTGTGATAAAAAGTGAACACAGTCTTCTGGTTAAGGCACAGATGTGCTAAAATATCACCGGTGTGACAGGAGAGAGAGGTTTTCATCTCATATAACAACCTTCCTTTTGTCTCCATGTGGGTTTTCTCCAGCTATCCATTCCCCATGGTCTTCAGTAGCTGCAGTAGAAAGGACCTGGAGAACAGCCTGGAGAAAGGAGTGGGAATGTGTCTCTTTAACCTGCCTGAAGTCAAGGAGTCCTTTGGTGGCCAGAAGTGTGGCAATGGCTACGTGGAAGATGGAGAGGAGTGTGACTGTGGGGAGCCTGAGGTAAGAACCACCTGGGAGGTGCTGCTCCTGTCCTGCCTGCAGGCTTTTGGCAGTGGAGGGTTGGTTTGGTGTGTTTGGGGTAAAACAGAGCTCTGCCTTCTCTGCTTCCATCCCACCAGCTTAAACCTCAGTCTCAGAAGTGCAGGGAGTCTCGAGTGTATTTGAGATGGTGAAGTTGAAGCAGGGCTTGAGTTAAGAATGTGCTCAGTTCATTCTTAGAGAACAAACTCTGGCTTGTCCAGCAGACTGGCCATGACCTTGTGTTCCTGGAAGTTCCTTTCAGCATTAGCTAATCAGCTAAACTCAAAAGAAGTTTGGGAACTTGGCTCGAATTTCTCAAGCAAATGTGCATGAAGGTTTGTTTCCATCAATGAGAAGCCACTCATATATTTATATTTATATTTATATTTATGTCAATATAACCATAGAAACTGTGCAATCACAGAATGGTTTGGGTTGGAAGGGACCATGAGGATAATCACATTTTCCTCCTGCCAGGGCAGGGACACCTTTCACTATCCCAGGTTGTTCCAAGCCCTGTCCAGCCTGGCCTTGGACACTTCCAGGGATCCAAGGGCAGCCCCAGCTGCTTTGGGCACCCTGTGCCAGGGCCTCACTATCCATATATATATAACACTATCTAAATAGAAATATTAATATTGGCCAGGTATTTCTCATTGCAGCTTCAGTTTTTAGGTGCAAGACCTTTCCCTCCTTCGCTGTAGGATTTTTGTTTCCCTCTAGCCAATTGCCTCCCAACAGAAAGTGTCTTCATTGCCTCCCAAACAGATTGCTGCTGCTTCAAAGATTGTTCCATTTTGTTTAGTGGATGTGTCAGAGGACTGCTCTGATCAGCAGGAGATAGGCAAAACCTGGGGGTCAAATAATATCCGAGCTGGCATCCCTATCCCTTTTACATCCTGTCCTCATTGGCTTTATTGAACTTCTCTCTGATTATCTGAATTAAAGGCAGCAGCAGATCAGGGATTTGTTTCCTGTGATAAATAGGGACCTCCAGACAAAAGAGATGGGGGCAGTTAAAGCAGCAAGATATTGCTGCATCCTGCCTATGGAGTGTATTGGGATTGTCCAAGTGAGGATTTCCTGACAGTTCACTCACTCTTGAGGGTAACAAGGTTGGAGGAAGCAGCCTTATCTCCTTGTTTAAAGTCAATAGAGTGCAAGCAGCTTGCAAATGTCTTTCTAACCCTGTTATCTTTCTTGTTTTCATTTCTGAACCTTAGTGATACCTTTTCAAGTCAAAGCCACTTAGTGTCAGCAAGCACTGCCTTAATTTGCCTCTTCTTTCTGTCTTTTTGCCTTTTTAGTTGTGTTGGAAAAAAATGCAGCTTGTCTGCAATTAAATTTATTTAGGATTTACTGCTCTAACCTGAATGGTTCCAGAAAACCTGTGTGATTAGTTACTAACTCACTGCCCTGTCATTTGTACCAGCTGAGTTCTGTCCATGGTGTTGCAGTATCTCAAGAATGAGTGAAATTAGGATTAAATTCTTCTGTGAGGGTGGGGATGCCCTGGATCTCTGGAAGTGCCCAAGGCTAGGTTGGACACTGGGGCTGGCAGCACCCTGGGATAGTGGAAGGTGTCCCTGCCCATGGCAGGGGGAGGAACTGGATGACTTTTGGTCTCTTCAAACCCAAACCATTCTATGATTTTATGATCCTAACAATTTTAGATTATATGACCAAAAATGCCTGATGTGCTGCTGTGTCTGTGGAAGGAGGGTTAATGTGAATTATAGATAGAAAGATAAAAGAATGATGAGAAGTAAAAACCCTCGGTCCTTGAAAGATGAAAATGTGCCTTTTATAACCAGCTGCAAGGAGGAACAGAAAACTACAAAGTGCTAACTTAGAAGTCAGACAAATTACTTGCAAATGTAATTAGGAGTGAGTGCCCAAACAGCTGTGACATGCCAAGGACGAGGCAACACAGCTTTTGTGCCAGCAACTCTTGTCTTACAAAATCTTGTCTTACAAATCCATCACAGTGCTCTGAAGAGCTCAACAAGTGGATGGAAAGGGACAGGGCTGTCACTGGAGCCTGTGAGGGGCTCAGAGAGGTTTTGGACCAAACCTTCCACCAAAGCTTCTCTGGGAGAGTGAGCAGCTGTAAAGGAGACAAAACTGCATGGGCAAAAATTGGGTTAAAAGATACAAAATACAACCAGGTGTAAATCACCCATTTCACACAGTGGCAGGAGATCTGCTGTGCTGTATCCATGAGTCCTGGGACTACACAGCTCAGCATTTTCATAAACAGCCTGGGAAGAGGAAGAGTCTTTAATTTGCTGATGATATTAGTTAGGCTGCTAAAGATGAAAAGTGGCTGTGAAGGACTGCAGAGAAACCTTCTGAGGCAGCTGGAACAGGCATGAAGATGAGAAACGGGACTCGCTGAGGAGTGATGCACATTCCAAAAACACAAAGAAGATGATGGACTCTGAGCTGACTCTGACCATGGAGGAACAAGACTTCATATTGCAATAAATAGTCTCATGAAAATGTCAGCCCAGTGCTCAGGAGTGGTCTAAAAGGTAAATAGGCTGTTAGAAAGTACTAGGAGAGAAATAGGGAAACAAAACAAAGCACCAACAGACCTCTATAAATCTGCTGCACCTGAAACTGCTTGTGCAGGTTTTCCCTACCCCTCCCTGATCCCAGGGAGGATAAAGCAGAGTGAAAAAAGATTGAGAGAAAAGCAATAAGGTGGTTGAAAGTTTCGAAAGGGCTCTGGCTGGAAAAGAAGAAAATGAAGGAAAATGCAGCATAAGCTGATATGTGAGGGGAATGGAAAGGATGAGAGAGGAGAGATTGTCCCCCATGAGAAATGAGCAGATGAAGTCAGAAAATGGCAGGTTTCAAACAATGAGAAAGAGCTGCTCCCCTGATTGTGTTAGTTGCCTGTGAGTTCCTTTACTCTGACTCTTCCAGGTGCCAAAAACACCCATGGAGCCAAGGGAAAGCAAAGGAAAAGGCAGGAGACCAGGAGGGTGTCAATGTCCTTAAACACCTTCTGCTGGCTGCTCTCAGGGGGATACAAGGACAAAGGATGGACTGACCCAGCGGGGTCTGTCCTGTGTTCTTAGAAAAGAGAGGGGGAAAAGCAGGTGTCCTCTCCACAGGACAGAGCCTGACATCACATAGGTGTGCTGGAATTGTTCTGGGCTTGGGCTGCTCTGGTTCCTCTGAAGAGCCAGGAGAGCCACACTGAGAAACCTCCTCCCATTATTGCTGTTGTTCTCAATAGTAAATAATAATAATAATAACAACAACAATAATAAACAACTCCAGCACAGCAGTAATTTCAGGTGGCAGCCTCCATCCTCCCAAAGCCTGGTGAGCCTTACTTGTTTTTTTGCTTGTTTATGTTAAAATCATTCCTGACAATTCGATAGCCCAGGCACCAAAACTATTTACTAAGCTCATTCCCTACAATGAGCAATAAGTGAAGCAGCAATTGGACATATCAGAGGCTGCTGAAACACCACTCCAAGAGCTGTGTCTTTATCCCAGTCTGCCTGTGGAATGCTGAATGCTGCTGTGGGGCCAGAGGATGGGGTATTGCAGCTGACTGTTTCAGAAGGACCTTAATGGGTCTGACACTCCATCCTGCTTATCTCAGATTATTTCTGAGGTGAATTTATAAAATGTGCTTCTGTGCAGAGGAGTGTTACTCCTGACATGCAGCAGCTGCACAGGAATATTTCCGTAGCCTGCTGCCTTCCGATGAGCAAAAATAGGAGCAGGAAGTTGTTCCTCTGCTTCAGAGCACAGTTGGCTTTGTACATCCAGGAGGATAATGCCTAAAAAATAGTGAAATGCTGAGAATCCTCCTGGTTTTTTGCTGGTGAGTCAGTGCTAGCCCTGCCTTCCAGTTGGGAAGCTTTCAGAAGCCAGGGAAGTAACAAGAGGCTGTGAACATCACTCTAACCCACTCATTCCTCCTGTGTTCCCTGTGTTGTCAGTGATCCCTTGCTAAGTCAAACAGACTTAACACAGCTGAAGAGCAATTTTATCTGCTGCTATTTCTGTGAGAGAGATGAGATTCCAGCTCAGCGGGTGTAACTTGCAGCTTGTGAGCATTATCTTGGAAAAACAAACCCATTCTTTTCTGAGGCTCCTTACGAGCTCGTTCTACTGACAATAAAGTTTGCAGGAGCCCACACACGGCACCATCTAATCCACAAGTGTGAAATTGGGATGTATCAGTGAGTGAGGCTGCAATTCATGCTCATTCCATATCTCACAGCTCTATTACTGGTGTGCTCTGATAAGGGATTACATGGAATCGTGTCGTTGTCTTCCTCTGTGGCAGCCCCAGCCTCCATCCAAACAGGAGCCTGGCCAGCAGCTATCACAAAATAGAGCTGTGGTCGTGATGCTCAGCAGCAGCAGCCCAGCTCCTGGATCCTCTCTGGGAGGCAGTGGAAGCATTCCACTGATTCCTGTGGAAATAAAACACCCCAGTGCTCTGTCAGGGTTGGTGTCAGCGTGCTTGGGTTGTTTGTGATATTTGGGATTAGATCCATAGCTGGAATAAACCAGCCCTCCTCAGCAGCTCCTCTGGTTTTACTACACTTATTGGGCTTGTTGAATCTGAGGGCAGACAAGGCTGTTTGGATCAGGTTGTCGAATTTCATGCATAATTCATGATTTCATGCCCAGCTTTTCTTGGCAGAGCTTATAGGCAGCCTCTTGATTTACAGCTCATTGTGACTGCACGTTGTCTGCTCTAAATTTACCCTCCAAATCCTTGCAGGAATGTACAAACCGGTGCTGTAATGCAACCACCTGTGCCTTGAACCCGGGAGCAGTGTGTGCACATGGGCTCTGCTGCCAGGACTGCCAGGTGAACCACAGGAAATGTCTCTGGTTGGGGTGGGGAGGGCAGGATTCTGCATTTTTCCCTGCTTCCGTGCAATAAGCAATGATGGAGGATAAGTAAATTGGTATTGATAAGCATTAAGACGCTTGCATGTCATGTGAGCAATTAAAAAATTCCCAAAATATAAATTATTGAAGGAGCAGATCAACAGATTTTTTTTAAATTGTCTGTGTGCTTTTTGTGGCCACTTCAGTTGCTCATGCAAAACTTCTTTTTCATGAACTTTTATGTGCTTTAATTTTTCCCATTCTTACACGGTAAGCAGTCATTAAATGCTTAACCCTTGTTTTTTGGGGGAAGGCTCTTAAATTATTAATCCTATCAACAGCATATGTATATTTAATAGCAGACCATTAGCTATTATGTCTCCTAACACTCTATAAAAGCCAACTTACCACAGGCATTTACCTGCTTGAATTCTCAGACCATCCCTTGCCTGTGGGCTAATAAAGCATCCAGCAGGTTGTCTGTGGCAATCTATGAGCTTGGAGCAGCAAGGGATCCCCACAGCCAGGAATTGCTTTTTAGCAAAATCAATCTATCTTTGTGTCCTTTGCTTTTTACCAAAGGCAATGTGATTAAAATTCTCCCAGAGCACACCCAACTTTTGTGGCTACTGTTGAAATGTGAATGTTCAGACTGGCATGTTCCAACATCATTTAAAAAAAAAAATAGCATTTTTAATGGAAATAAGTACAGGACAAACAGTCACCTGGACTAATCTTGTAATTAGGTTTGAGGAGATCTTGATGCCCATCAGAACAACATTTCCATGAGGAAATGGTGACTCCACAGATCCATTAATGTTCAAGATCTATTCAAGATCACTGAATTGAACCTTCCAAGCTGGGAATTGTTGGGCATCTGAATCCACAGTCACGTGGGCTGGTGGCTTCCTGAGCCCTAACACAGCACAGTGTTCTGTGATCAGCTGCCCTGGGTGGAAAGGTCTCTGATCTGACTTTTGCCCAGGTCTCCAGGTCCTCTTTTCCAGAGTTCTTGTGTTCACACAATGAAGGAGCCACCTGCAAACATCAGGGCTGGGGCTGCCTTCTGTCTTGAGCCATGTGAGCCATGTGTGCAGCTTCATCTGGCCCTCCTTCCTGCCAAAGCCTCCCAGCGTGGCTCAAATCCCTGCACGCCGAGCTGTGCAATCCCTGCCCTGTCCTCTGCAGCCAGCTGGGGCCGGGCCAGTGGGGAAATCTGTTCCTGTGCTGCAGGGCTGACCCAGGCTGTTGAAGTTCTGTTTGTTTTGCAGCTCAAACCAGCGGGGATTTCTTGCAGAGAGTCGAGCAATTCCTGTGACCTGCCCGAGTTCTGCACGGGGGCCAGCCCGCAGTGCCCGGCCAACGTTTACCTGCACGACGGGCACGCGTGCCACGGGGTGGATGGCTACTGCTACAACGGCATCTGCCAGACCCACGAGCAGCAGTGCATCACCCTCTGGGGCCCAGGTGAGTGCCAGAGGTGCCTCAGGTTCAGCTTTTCCATTTTTCACATTCTGTGCTGCTTTTATTGTGCAGTTCTGAGCTTCACATCAGGGGTTGGTGAGCTCTCCTCACAGAGGAGGGAGACAAAACAATTCCTGCTCCAGCTGGGCACCAAGGACAAATGATCCAAATCTCAGCCCAGCAGCACAAACCCCGTGGGCTGGAGAGAGAAAAACCAGCAGGGTGGGACTGCCTGGGCTGGAGCTGGAATGGGACAATGAACTCCAAGGTGCCAATGGAGCAGAACTGATCCCAGGAGAGCCCCCGGGAGCGCTCGTGCATTTTGGGGCCATTTTGGGTCATTTGGGTGCAGCCCTGGCTGGGCTCTGGTGCTGCCCAAGCTGGATCCATGAGGAGATCCTTGAATAAATCCCTGCTTTATTCTGTGCCTCTGCCCAGCCTCTGCTCTAGGGCAGCCTGCACAGGGCATCACCAGCACAGGGGCACAGGTCTGACAGAGGCTTGAGGGGGGCAATGAAGATCTGGAGGATGCAACACCACTCTGCAGCTATTTGAATAAGGAGGGAATCTCTGGGTGATTTATTCCAGCCTTGATTTGCTGTCGTGTTCGTTTCTCGCAGCAGGAAGTTACGAGGCTCGTGCTGCAACACACTGCAAATGGATAGGTGAACTTAGACAAATCATTTCCTCCTGACTTTGATATGGCCTGATGTCACCCCACAAAGTGCTGAACACTCCTGGCAGGTTGAAATCACAGCCCTTTTCAGGCTGCCGTGTGAGCTTCCTCCTGCGCTCTAAACAGCTCATCTGCAAAACAGATGTGTCTGCTCCATCCCCAGCCAGGGCTCAGCTTTTGACACTAACATGATACTCCTGGATCATTGTGTGTATTTTATTAACTGCTGTCACCTGGAAACTGCCTCCTGACAGTGCTTTTAGCAGGGTGTGCACTGAAGCAGGAAGGGGTTTATTCTCCCATGGGAATTTGCTCCCTTTTTGTAGAAATCTGCTAACATGAGTTCTTGAGCTGTTCTCAACATCTATCCCAGGAAGGCTGTTCACCTTTCTATAAAGTCCAGTGACCCTTCTACTGAAATGCAAGTATTAACTCAGTATTTTGGTATGAATCCAAATCATGTCTCCTTCAGCATCTCTGGCCTTCTATCTCAAATTTGAAATACATTTACCTCTCCTAAGGAGAAGTATTACTTAGAGGTGGGTGTAATTATTTCTTTTAAGCTGGTATTTCCAGCCTCTTTGAATTCAATAGCTCTAACTCTGCTCCAAAACTTCTGTATCAATATAATGGCACACAGATGTTTCCCTTGGTCAAAACCCTTCCCAGAACAGTGTTGAAGAATTTATCTGTTTCCTTCCCAAAGAACATGGACTTTTTGCAATCTCCCTTTAACAGAGCATTAAAGCATCTCAAGAAGCAGCCCCAGTGGTACAGACAGCAGGTCAGCTTGGCCACGTGGGTGTGAGAACACGTTCAGGAGGAGTTCCAGCTCAGAGCTGAACTCCTCACGTGGAACAAACCGTGCCTGTGCTGCACTCCCCCGAATCCCACGCGTGTCGTAGAGTTGAGATGGGCTCATAGAGCCATGGACAATTATAGCCTCCAGCCTTAGTCAGACTGGGACTTCTAATCCCTGGATACAGAAGCATTTTCTCTTGTAGAAAGCAAAAATCTCCTCCTGAACCAGTTTCCCATGCCATGGAAAGTTACTTGGTCAGGCTGTTCGTGGTTTCAGCGGCTGAGAAAAATTCCCCTCAAGGTCAGGGAGCTGTGCTGCTGCAGCTCCTTGCCAGGTCAGCTTCCTAACACAGCAATTCCACCAAAGCCCTGGGATCCTCTGATTCTTTCCTGCCTTCCTTCTTGGATTGTTTGATATGGGCACTGCCGGGCATGGAGGCTCCAGGCTGTGGGAGTCTGTTTATGAGGCAGATGTTGTGTTAAGAACAGAGCTCAAACAGGCTTTGGCTGGAATATCCTTTGGTTTTGTCTTGGGAAGGCCCAAGGATAAGGGTTTTAAATAGGGAAGATGGGATATAACCAAACCTGAACTAAAAATCGTAATTCTTGCCACATTTTTGGAAGTATAAATTAAAAACAAACCCAGAATCCCAGAGGGATTTGGGTTGGAAGGGGCATTAGAGATCATGTCATTCCACCCCCTGCCATGAACAGGGACACCTTGCACTAGATCAGGTTGCTCCAAGCCCTGTCTAGCTGTCCTTGGACACTTCAAATAATGCCTATATTCTCGATTTAAAGGCTAGGGATGTGAATATCCACTGCTTTGTCACACATCTGGCTGAAGTGTGAGCAGATTTGGGGTGGAATAAGAAGAGAGGTGGGGAGCTCATGCCGTTAGAAAAATATAATGGTACAGATTAAAAAAACTCCATGACTTTGCAGCTTTGCTTACAGCACAAAGAGAGATTTGACATTCTAAGATGTTGTCTCTGGACTTTGTATCAAAAATATATGTTGGAACCTTTGACCAGGTTATTGTGTCTGATTAGAACTGTTTTTAACAACTGCCTGTGTTGGAGTGAAATAGCTTTAAAAAAAAATTCTCCCCTCTAAAGAAAAAATCATATTACAATTCATTTTCATTCTCTCCTTATTTTCTTCTTCCCAGTAGGAGGAATCCATGCAGAACAAAATACAATAACTTTTCCTAAAATAATGTTTGGTATATTGAATTCCTTAATAATGTCTTCCCTTGTACATCTTTCTTTATTCATCAGGTTACAGATGTCCAGAAGCCCAATGATAAATGTCAATCTTCATGTTTTTAGATCTATTTAAAGGAAAATGATGAACACTGTCAGAGCTTGTTTACATTAGCCTGAGCAGTAGGAACTTTTTTTCCAGAAAAGCACTTGCATTTCCTTGGGGATGTTTTTGTTACTCTCAACACAGTGGTTCAGATAAAATAGAGAATTTTTTTTTTTCTCTTTCTTATCTGCATGGAAACCTTGGTGGGAAGGAGAAGGGAGGGGCTCCTGGGGACAATCTCTGAAAATAGCCATGAATTCCTCTCAGAGCCCAGGTTGATTCCAGTCTGCTCCCAGAACACCCAGAGTTCTCCATTCTCTCTCTCTCCATAATTCATGTCATTTTTATCCTTGGGGAGCAGGAACTGCTGCTGACCTTTTTTTGGTCTGTATTCAAAAATATCAGATTGCACTGATCTGACCTATTGATAGCAGTGAGAGCAGTGGTGATGCTGTGTGTGGTGGCTGTGACTGCACTGGCATTTTCCAGGAGAAACAGATCCACAGATAGAGCTGCTCAAGACAGAGAAATCATTGATTACCAAGGAACAGAAGATTCTCAACTTTAAACTCGTGGCTTTTTCTACATTGAAAAGACAATGATTCTTTAGGGAAGTTTGTCAGTTTGTTTCACTGTATTTCCCCAAGTGGGAAAAAATTATTTTGGGGAGCCAATGGCAGGCATTGATTTAATAATTAGAACACATTTAAATGTGTCACATGGACTTGGCCATTTGTTTAGGCAGGAACATTCTTAATTTAGTTGTCAATATTTGTTACTGTGTGAGAACTTCACAGTTCTTGCCAGGTAGAACACTACAGACATAAAATAAATTGGCTGCCCACCTCAGATATCTGACCAAACCACTGTTGACTTGCTTTTGAAAAAATACGAATTGTCCAAGCACTGCCATTTTCTCAGTTCAGTGAAATCAGACTGTTTTGATCATCACAGATTTATAGCCAAGCTTTTTTCTTCTGGAGATGGGAAAGATAGTAAATAATATTCTCAGGGGTGGTGGCATCATCCTCCTTAAATGCAAAAAAATGCTCAAGCCCATCCTGCTCTTGCCCAGACAGAACAGGGATTACCAGGACGGGAAGAGAGGCCAAGGGCAGCTCGTGGAACTTTTGCTTTGCAGCAAAAACAAATTTAATGAGCTGATCACACGACAGAGAACTGTGTTTTTTATGCTTCTATTTATTTGCACAGTTATTCGTGGTGCTGGCTGGCACAGCCTGAGCCACAGAACTCCAGCCTGTTACTCAGAGGTTGTTTTCTTCCCCTCTCCCCACCCACAGACAGCTGGGAACTGAACTGAAATATCTTCCTTTTCTGCTGTCAGCATGATAGACGATGTTTCTCATGTGCATGGAATCAGCACCATGGTCAGAAATTTCCCTCATTCCTTTCAAGAGACCGTGTTGGTGTTTTCCTCTGGCAGCAGGTCTGAAATGACACAGCATTTCTGTCTCCTGCAACTTCTCTTTTTTATTATTTTATTTTTTTGTGACTGCATAGAGAAAGAAGTGGGCTCGTCAATATAAACATTTGGAGAAAAAAAACCCAACAATCTCCAGGCTTCAAGCTGCAGTGGTGAGCTTTGACCTTCTGCAGCTTCCAGGGGTTGATTTCATCCCTTGAATGAGGCTTGGCATGGAAAGGCTGACAGGACCTTAATTACAGGGTCATGATACTATAATTACCAATAGCAAAGTGAAATAAACTCTGCTCATCCAGCTCAAACCACTTAATAACCACCAGAAATCCTTCACAAATCATTTGCCTTCTGCCTGCAGAGGTAGAAAATAGAGGAAGACAGGACTTTCTGCTTCAGTTTTTGTGGTGCAGTCGTGATAAATGGGTTTCCTCCAGAAACACAGCATTACAATTTTCTTCCTTAAGCATCCTCTGAAAACCTCCTTTTAACTTGGTAGCTCCATCTGTTCAGCATCTTACACTCTGATATGTTTTCATCCATAAAAAAGTGCAAATATTGTGAGAAGCCAGTGGGGAGAGGGAACAGCCATCTGAATCCCAAGCAACGGCGTGTCTTGGTTGGATAGCAAAGGCAGAAATGGAAGCTGGATTTTGGTTTCCAGGCTGCAGATGATCATTGGGTACCAGGTGTTTTCACACACAGACTGCTCCCAGCCTGGCAGGGGGATGCTTTTTTTGTGCTCCATGAGATCCTTTTTCTTGTCAAGTGTTATTAGCTGGAGTTAAAGCTCAGTGTCTGAGCCCTGCAGATGTGTTTTCCTTCCTGGGGGCTGCTTTCCATCATCTTGCAATGCCTGGCTTCTGAATTCAGGAAAAAAATCAGCCACACCAAAAAATAAAAAACTTCCACCAGGTGAAAGAGAAAGAGAAACACCTTAAACTCTCTCAGTGTTCAGTGAGTGCATTCCCTGTTGAAAGCCATTTTTAGAATAAGCCTTTGTTGCATCCCTCACAGTCAGAGCACAGGAGTTGAGCATTCATTTGGCTTTTGGCAGCTTTGGGAGGGGACACCACTGAGGGGACAGCATGTCTGGGCTCTGGGAGCCTCCAGCCACTGCAACTCCATGGCATCAGCTGAGCTGGGCTGAGGCTCCCAGCCAAAAACAAGATCCAGAGCAGCTGCACACAGCCAGGGCTGCACAAGCTGGTCCTTGCACACGTGGACAAAAAAACAGGTTTGGAAAAAGCAGTTTTAGAAAAAGCAGCTTTCCGTGGCCTCTTGCTCCCAGAATGTTTCTTCCCTCCCCAGCCCTTCCAAAGCTGCTGTAGAATATGCACATGGTAATGTTTGCCTCCAGCTGAACAGTGAGTGTGCTCACCCTGGAAAGATGAGGGGGGATCCACATACTAAAAGATGGAAATTTAACTTCTGCTTTTTCTGTGCAGCACCTTGTCTGGGTGCTTTTGCCCATTTTATTATTATTATTATTATTATTATTATTATTGCTTTAACTGTAATGGAAAAGAATTGAAAGAATCCTGTGTGAGTCCCTTTTAAGAGTTCCAGATTTGAAAAAATATTCTGAACTCAGCAAGCTTGATCGTAATCTTCCAAAGAATTTCAAGCTCTTGTCCTTCTCTCCAGGGGACCATCAGCTCATATTCTGTTCCTTCTGTGCTTTTCTTTCTGAATTTTCCAGTTTCAGCATGTAAAAATGTTAGAAGGAAAGGGGGTGCCATCTTAAGCCTCTCCAAGTTTTAATATTTTCTCCTTAATAGCATTAGATTGCTGTTCAGCAGTATATAGCATTAGTCAAGCTTCTGACTATGAAATGCAGAGAATTAATTGAAGTTTTAATCTCTGAGTTTTTACTGAAAAGATCCACATTGGTGGGAAGTTTTACAATCGTATTTGTATTTTCTTCTCCAGGAATCTGACCCCCCTTTTGGTTTATTTTTTTTTTAAGAGAAGAAAAAAAAAATGAACATTTTTCTCTTTGAAGGCTTTCACATTAAATCTTCAGTCTGGCTTAAATAAATGCAATGTTTTACCCACAGTTAGAGGCATACACTCTTGGAAGTGGCTCAAAACATTTGACAAAATGTAGCATTAGTTGAAATGTTCTGTCTCTGGTAAGATCAGGAGTGCTGTAGAAATGGGATATTCTCAGCCTCTGGGCTATCACATCACTTGCTGCCAAGTTCTTTTTGCTTTGGTTTGGCTGATCTGTTAAAAGCACAGAAATGTAGGTAGCAGGTCTCTGATCACAGTTCTAGCCAGAGTTTCTCCTCAGCTCCTTTTCTGCTCAAAGCCCTTTTGGAGAAGTTGAAATGTTGGTGGTGACTTGATGGTGCTGATAATTACTTTCATGGAAAGAAAATACAGAGTAGTAAAGAGCCCTAACAAAGGGCTTCTTAATCTTGCAAGAAGCAGCAATTATTGGCTGGAAATGAAAGCCACACTTCACTGTAGAACAAAGGGATTAAATTCCAGTACACAGACTAATGAATTGTTGTAGCAGTCAAGCCAGGGAAGCAGATCCTTCACCTTTTCAGCATTCCAGATGAACGGATGCATCTTCCCCTAGAAGATATTCCATAATTTGTTATAATCTGGAGGGAAATGAGCAGGAGATTTTGTGTATAAAACATTAGAAGAGATGTTCTAATAATACCCTTGTACTCCTGAAGTGCAGGGATGAATAATCTGCCTGCACAAGCTTTTCCAGCCCTGCTCCCACCAGGAAGTTCCTTTGCCATGAGGATATGTCTCTATCAGAAAAGATCACAGTAGATAAAAACCAGATGCTGCCTGACCTCCCAGATTCCCACTTCTACCACCATGGCAGAAATGCCCCTTCTTCCATGTCAGTCTTTCCTCTCAGGAGTGGATGTCCTGAGGATTAAGGTAGGATGGGTTCCTTTCTTCTCCCCAGCCCTTCAGCCTGAGTTAATAGCAGCACATTTCCCTTTGCCATGTCAGGTCCTCATAGCTTTACACCCAGTTTAAAACTGGATTTTCTCTGTTGTCTTATTCTCAATTCCAGTCAAACAGGCCTTTCTTGAAAACAATTTTTTTTGGCGTCTCACTAGAACATGGACTCCTGGAAAAGAAGAGAGTCAACTAGCCAATTTTCCAGCTGGCCTTTGTCTGTCTGATATTTGCTAGAAGTTTTTGTGTCCTAGGAGGGTTGGCAAGAGGGTTATGACCTCGAGAAATCCTGGAAGAGAAGGAGTTCTGCATTGCCTGTTGCTCAGACAAACACTGGCAATCCCACCCATCCAAACTCTTCCATTGGCATGCGGATCCAGCACCGCTGTTTTGCTGCCTCATCATCATGCAGCTCACATCCTCCCTTTCCCCTAAAGCACCAGCAGAGCTCAAAGGAAATTATTAAAAACACCTTCTATGAGATGAGAGTTCTGATTAGGTTTTGTTTCAGGTGCAAAACCAGCTCCTGGGATCTGCTTTGAGAGAGTCAATTCTGCCGGAGACCCTTACGGCAACTGCGGGAAAGACTCCAAGAGCTCCTTTGCCAAATGTGAACCCAGGTAGGGCCTCTCCCTTCAAACACAGCATCAGGTGCTGGGAGAGGGCTTGGAACATGTCAGATTATTTGCCTCACCCTTGCTTGTGTTGTGTTTATTTCCATCAGGGATGCCAAGTGTGGAAAAATCCAGTGTCAAGGAGGAGCAAACCGACCCGTCATTGGCACCAATGCAGTTTCCATAGAAACCAACATCCCACTCCAGGAGGGGGGCAAGATCCTGTGCCGTGGCACCCACGTCTATTTGGGGGATGATATGCCTGACCCTGGGCTGGTGCTGGCAGGAACCAAGTGTGAAGATGGAAAAGTAAGATTCAGGAATACTCCCAGACAAGGGGAACATCTCTACCATCATTCTGCCAAGTCTTTTGCAATTCTTTTTTTCTTGGGGATTTTTTTTCCCCACCAAAGAATTGTTTCTCATTCTCTGAGACAGATTTTACTGAGACAGATTTTACTCCCTTCTGGCCACTGTTCTAGAATATGGATTTTCATATGCAAATCTGAGCAACCTGATCTGGTGGAAGGTGTCCCTGGCCATGGCAGGAGGCTGGAATTAGATAAACTTTAAAGTCCCTTCCAACCTAAACCATCCTGGGATTCTGGGCAATGAAAGTTGCTGAAGTTTATGACTGATTTTTTGAAGACAGTCCCAAGTATCTGCCCATGGCGGCTTGAGGTTTTCTGCAAAATAAGCACAGCAAAATACATTACAGTCTTATTAATGAATTCCTGAGTTCAATGTATTCCCTTTCCCAGCATCTCTGGCATTGCAAAATTGTCATTAACTTCACTTTAGGTTTGAAAATGTATTTTGTCTTCTGATTATGGCTCCCCACTTCTTTATTTTTTTTGGTAAAGGAAAACCTATCTCTGAATGTACTCTTAGAAAACTATAAACCCATGGATGCTCAGCCACCAAAACTGACTTTTGCATTTGTGTTTTGCAAACTTGGTGAATTACCCACTGTGAATGCAGCCCAGATTTCACATGGCTGTCTCATTCTAAGTTTGTCTTTTGTGAGGAAAGCAACTGAGAAAGATGGGAGGCAGCCATGAGTTTACAGGGGGAGGAGGAATGGAAAGCTGTCCAAGAGCTATTGAAATGAAGGAGGTTTCCATACCCTCCGTGGATTGCTTGCAAAAAGGAGGAAAAACAAGTGCTTTGATAATTTGTGGTAAATTCAAGTAAGCCTCTGAATTTCTGAATGCTTTTGAATTACGTTGGATTATCTCATTGTGCTGGGAACAGGTTTGAAATCCATCCCCAGTGAAACCACAGCTCTGCTACAGGAAAACAACCCTTACAACATTTCTAAGTCAATCTGTTCTAAAAAGTCTTTTCAAAGGCAACTCAGTGCTGAGAAAGCACCCCATTATGTTTTACTAATGAGTATTTAATCTTTCTAATCTATCTAATCATACACATCCACACTATAGAATACACAGGCTAATACTTCTGAAATTGTATGTTTTACTTTGAGGACATTAGTGCATTTGTATTATGGATTAAGAATATGAATTTAAATATTCTTGGGTTTTCTCAACTGGAGATGCACAATTTGAAACGCAGCCATTTTAATGTGATCAGAATTCTGGGAGCTGCTGCACTGTGAATATTTGAATTGTGAATAGTGCTGTAATCAGACCATATTCTCTCCATGCCTGCATGTTGATGCCAATTCACTCTAATTTCCTTTCCATTTTTCCTTCTCCCCAGGGGATAAGTGCCCTGATTAAGCATCCCTGTCACCTCCTTCAACACCATTCCCAGCTTAATGCTAATTATTGTGACTGACTCTTAGTACTACTGAACTGCACTGCAGTTAAACATGAGCAAAATGAGCAGTGTGGGGCTTTTTGACCTTTTTTGTTGTCAACATAGCATAGGAACAGCTTTCCAACCCTATCTTCTTTTTTTTTTCAGTTTGGAATAGGGTAACTTCTCATTACTGACATGCTTATCAGTTGTGTGGTTGTTTGATGTTATTATTACTCAGCACTCATCTTGCTTAACCTCAATTTTCAGCTTCATTGGCAGAGGAAAGTTTATCTGCAATGACTGGAAAACAAAAAAAAATTGAATTTTATTCCTGTGCATATGCCATTTGTTTACTTCCATTTCCTATAAATATTAAATGTTAAAGAGGGTTGGTTTATATTTGACACCAAAAAAAATTATTTAACGTGGAAAAACTTAGATCTTAGTTTTCCTGGAAAACAAAGATGAGCCCATAAAAATCAATGACCTCACTTAAATATTCACCTGCCCTGGGTGCACGTTCTGTAGAGGAATGAAACATATTTCACTATTGATATAAAACTCTGATAATTTACACCATGAGGATCCAAAGTTTTGCTCAAGGAATCATCTGCTGCTATGAAGAGACAAAGGCAGAGCAGGAACCTGAAGGAATCCTGCTCAGTACACTCCTAAAAAATGCAAATTACTGATTTTTAAATTGGCTTTAAAACCTCCCAGACCCCAGGGTCTCCCCACTAGTTCCACTTGAGTGGATCTGTGAGGGTTTGCTTGCACAAACTCAGCATATCAACACTGTGAAGTGTGTGTGGAACCAGGGCTGGCCAGGAGAGCAGAATTCAACTTGCTCAGATTTGGATTTCAAAGATTTAAAGGGGGCTGAGGAAAATAAGAAGACACCCAATTTTGGTGTCCTTTGTGTCCATATAATTTTAAATATTTACATATTGGGGAATATTTAATTGCTGAAAAATGGGATATGATGCCCTGGGAGCCCCAGGAGCTCTGTCCCTGTTCAAACTCCTTTTTTTTTTTACTTTGCAGATTTGCCTGAACCGCCAGTGCCAGAACACCAGTGTTTTTGGAGTCCACAAATGTGCCACCAAGTGCCATGGACGTGGGGTAAGCATCCTAGGAAAACATTTTTTACAATCGCTCAATAACCACTGGACAGAAAGAAATCACATTCTGTAATAGCTTTGAGATTATAATTGCCTGGAATAGATCAATCAGAGTCACTGCAATACATTTTTATTATATATTTCCATTTCCACTGTCCCTTATAAGAAATTGTTTTTATTTGACAAAGAAATGTTTATCAGGCAGTAATTATCTTGTTCTTAATTGACAGCCTGGGATACAAAGGAATCTTGTAATCCTCAAAGCAGTTTGAAATCTGACCCTCCATCATGAAGAATTCCCATTAAAAATCAAAAATACAGTTTATCCATATATACAAAGAAGTCAAAGTTTTTGAATTGAGCATTGGAAGCATTTGGATTGAGAAGCAAATGAAACAGCATTTCCAAAAACATTTTAAAAAAAAGTAAAACCATATTGATGAGATTTTTTGGCAAGAAAGTGGCACATAATGAAAAATGTGATGATATCATTTAATAATATCAGTGGTTTGAAAACCAGTTTACATTATGATAATGTTAATTATGTCAAGCTTTGCCTTATTAACCTTGATGTGCTGATGAGCTGTTTGTTTTTCTAAAAAGCTGTGGCAGCCACATTGGAAGAGCCATAGAAATTCACTGTCCTCTCTGAGGAAGGATTTTAATTTGCTTTAACTTATTTTATCACCCTGAATTTGCAAAACTGAGCAGTGTTGATGGTGTTGCCTCTTATCATGGAGGATGGAATGAGCAGAGGCTCGGACTGGCATTTTTCATGTCTGTACAAACAAAAACCTCTGGTGACTCTTCAGTGGCAAAACTGACCTTGTGGAATTGTAAATAGGAACTCCTGCAGTGCTTTAATTTAAAAAATAATGCTTAACAAAGTATATTTTAAATTATCTTACTGTCTTTGAAATGTAAATTTTTTTTTTTTAATTTTACATGACCACAGCCAGTCTGAGCTCTCTCAATATTTTAGTGCTCTGCAGACACAGGGAGCACAGCGTTTCTGAAAGCCTGCCAAGCTGACCTGGCCAGAATATTGCATGTTCAGAATAACCCAAACTCCTGTGAACTGATTTGTGTCTTACTGAAAATTCTGTGGTTGCAGATCAGTGATAGGTTAGCACAGAATTAAGAACCTTATTGACAGCAAGCCTTAAGCCAAAATCTTTATTTACAAATTGATTTGAGTGCCTAAATGTGACTTCAGATCCTGTGGTCAGTTTGGGGCTTCTCAGGACAAGACATGGAGGGGCTGGGAAGGGGCTCAGCCTGGAGAAAAGGGGGATCAGGGGGGACCTTGTGGTTCTGCACAGCTCCTGACAGGAGGGGACAGCCAGGGGAACAGGGACAGGAGCAGAGGGAACGGCCCCAGGCTGGGCCAGGGGAAGGGCAGTGTGGATATTGGGAAAATTCCTTCATGGAAAATTTTTCCAGCTCTAGCACAGCTGCTCAGATCGGTGGAGTCTCCATCCCTGGAGGGATTTAAAATCCATGTGGATATGGTGGCACCTGGGGACATGGGTGGCTTTATCAGTCCTGGGGAATGGTTGAAGACCTTGGAGCACTTTTCCAGCCTGAGCAGTTCTGTGAATCCATGCATTCTGTTGGTTCAGCACGGAGCTTTAAGCTCTGTATTCAGCACACAGCAGCTGCCTGAGGAGCAGCAAAAGGAGATAATGAGCTTTGGACTGTGGGAGCCCTGGGGAACAGCCCTGGAGCTGCTGCTCCTTGCCCGGTGTGCAGCAGGACCGGGCTGGGCTCCAGTGCCCGGAGCTCTCTGGTCCCACTGGGTTGGTCGGGCCTCCCTCGCTGCTCCCTCGCTGGCATTAAAACCACCTCAGCACAGAGCACTGGGTCTGAACAGACAGTGCAGCTGGGAGAGCAAAGCTCCCCGAGGCTCTCCTCAGCCCTGAGCCTGTTTCACAGGTTACTCCAGCAGAGCTGGTTCATCTTGGAGCCATGGAAGAATCCATGCTGGGCCCAGAGCAAGCCCTTGATGGAGAGGAGAGCTCGGGGGGCTGACAAAGCTCTGCTTCTCCTGTGCAGGCAGCAGGAGCTGAAGTTACCAGCAGATAATGCTGCTGCTGCTGGAAGCAAACAGAGAACAAGACTTAAGAGATGTCTGATTATCCTCATATTATTGATGTTGTCAGCTGGGGCAACTCCAACGATTACCTGCCAAAGAAATAATGGTTTTTAGGATCCCTCTTCCTCCGTGGCGAGTTGCTCTTTGCCACCTCAATGTGCAATAGGCAGCTATCAGCACTTCTCCTTTCTTCTCCAAGTTTTATTCCTCTCTGATGTGTCACTGTCTGATTAGGAGCCCTTATCAGCCAGGGCTGCTCTCGGATGTTTTTTATGTTAAGCCATTTGTCTTGTTTTGCAGGTCTGCAACAACAAAAAGAACTGTCACTGTGAGGCTGACTGGGCCCCCCCGTTCTGTGACAAGCCAGGCTTTGGTGGCAGCGTGGACAGTGGGCCCATCAGACAGGCAGGTCAGTGGCAATTCAGGCTCCACCTGTTTTTTTTACAGGATAAAGAGTGGAAATTGGTCAACCTCAGAATGAAATTATTTCTACACATTGTTAATTTTACAGGATTTCATTATTCCGTGCCAATTTTTCCCCAGAGTGTTGGAACATTAGGGACCTCAAAGAGATGTTTCTGGTTTATGTCTGAGGACATGACAGGACAAGCAGTCTCCTCACAAGTGCATGTATAAACTAAATCCCAATGAGAAATAATGTCTGTTTTCATAGGAACAATACTGTTCTAAACCAAAATTAATTCTCTTCTCTGCATGCCAGATGCTGCAGTGGGTGGCGATATTGAAATTATGACAGCATGGTTATTTCCATGACAAAGCTTCCCATCATGATTTCACTACTGAAAGATTTTTGGTTTTGGAAGATAGCAAAGAAACCCTGGTGAGGCAGTGAGCAGGCCCTAGGAAGAAGTTAACTACATGTGATTTTTTGCAGACAATAAGAGTTTGACCATAGGAGTGTTGATTACCATCCTGTGCCTTATCTTTGCTGGATCAATCATGTACCTCAAAAGGAAGACTTTCATGAGGTGGTTGTTTACAAGCAAGAAGACAACAATAGAGAAATTAAGGTATGACCATTTTCCCTAATTATATTCCAATAGATATTAAGGAAAGGAAGCAGTAAACACAGCAATTCTCATCACTGTGAATGTATTAGGAAGGGCCAGCCTTGACAAAAAAATATTCACCATTATCAGCAGTGTTTTCCCTGGGTTGGTATGATTTCATTGACAGGCAGTAAATAACACAGGTATTGGTTTGAATATAGCCCTCTTTCTTTTTGGGATGAAAAATTAAGCAGCAATGGAAGTATTGTCTTTATTTTGATTTGCCTGAAACAGTTTCATTACGCTGCATGGCCTTTTATCTAAACTCAGCTGAGTGAGCTGAAACTTTCCTATTTGAGGTCATTACTGTTTAAATGTTAGATTCATTAGAACAGTCTCCTGGGTGTTACAAAGCTGCATTTCCACAGATTGCAGAAACTAATTTAACAGACTACTGGTTTCTAAAAATCAATATTTATTTTTATTCTTGCAGGAGTGCTAGACAATTTTTACTTTCCTTGTTTACTATAACCATGCAGAAAGTCCTTGCAAATTCCCCTTCTGAAGAGAGGCTCCTGTTTAAGAAAATGTTACAAAGCAGAACATTGTGTTCAACAATTTAATGTTTGTATTGCAGGTCTGTGAGTCCAGCAAGACCTTCCAGTTCATCTGAGCCAAATCATGTTCATACCATATGTGTTAGCAAAAACCTCATCACAAAGCCACAAAATACAGCCATCCAAAAAGTGAGTCCCTAAATAACTTTTTTTTAAGTGGAGGAAAACAAAAAAAAAAAAGGTCTCGTGTATTTTGGATCTCAATTAAATAGTTTATTATAATATAATAATTGCATGAACTTAGTATCATATAGGACTAACATCGAGTAAAATGGGAGAGGATGTAGGCTTCAAAATTCATTTATGGCATCCACATTGAATACAGGTGGAGATGTCCAGTGCAGAAAAGAAATAGTTTTGTCTCTAGGAGAGAAAAGAAAGGGACTACCATGCATTTTAAAGCAGCAATAGGCCAGGTTTGATGGAGCTTGCAGCTCCCTGGTGGGAGGTGTCCCTGCTCATGGCAGGGGGTTGGAACATGCTGGTCCTTAAGGATGGTTTGGTCCTTAAGCTCCCTTCAAACCAAACCATCCTGTGATTCTGGGCCAGATCTTGAAATCTATAACTTTGATTGGGT